>BQNB010005094.1:88192-103931 GCA_026074375.1 Tanacetum coccineum | reverse complement strand
TAAAAAATGCAAAAATTTATAAAAATTAAAAGCCCTAATTTTTTACTTTTTATAAAACTTTAATTAAACTTATTAAAAACTAAACCTAAATTCTAATTAAAATTAATTAAACTAATTAAAAATTAACCTAAGGACTAACGGTGCAAAGGGAAAAAGGACTAACTGAGTAACTAGCTAACTAACGAAGGGACTAACTAAAAAAACTTAAAAGTTACAAACTCAGCCCCTGAAAGCCCAGCCCGATCACAAATTAAGCCCAAATTAAGGTGAACTATTAAAAAGTGCTTATCAGAGGAAACTCAAAAGAGCTAAGTTGTAGATTAAGCTGGGGTGAACAACATTAATAAAAGCACTATGGGATGAAACCCACTGATAAGCTCAATTAAAGCTTATTTATAAGCTGTTTACAGAAACAAGGGCTTATCCTTGGTTTTTGCTAAATAAGCTGTAAAAAGCTCAAAATAAGCTTAAAGTAAAATCTAAAAGCTGTTCTAAACTCCCTAAGATGTGCTTAAACTAATTGAGAAAAGAAACAAAAGCTGGAAACACTTTTAAGCTATTGAAAATGATTATGAAAATGACTAACTCAGGAATTAAGCTAAAATGCACAAAATCAAATTAAGCTAAAAAGCTCAAAAAACAAATCTAAATTATGAGCTTCTGAAAACTTATTAAACTACTTATAAACTAACTATTTAAGCAATAAAAACTACTACCTTAAGCTAGAATTCAGATTTTTAGAAACTAAATATTTAACCTACTGTTTTTGGCTTTTTAGTTTTTTGAGTGACTTTTGACAGCAAAATTAAGCTAACAAATTTAAGCTAAAATGGAAAATAAGCAATTCCCTAACTAAAACTACTAGAAGACTATGTTGTTCCTAAAACTCAGCTTCTAATTCCTAAAGAGGCAAGCTAAAATGAAGCTCAAAGATCAGCGGTACTTACTGATGTAAGTACCGCTGGTGCAATTGGTAATACCACAAAGACCAAAGTACAGGAAACTCTAAGATCTAAAGCTGCACTAGACACACTCTATCAAGTGTGTATGAACATAAAACAAGCACAAACTAAGCCTAGAGATCCTAGAACAACTATAAGCAATCCTAATTTAAGCTAAAAAGTGCCCTGGTGCTGAGATTATAAAATAAGCCATAATTTGATTAAAAATGTAAACTAACTTATGAAATCTGTTTTCCTAATGTTTTTAACTGAAATCAAAGCTGTCTCAAAAGGTTTGCACAAAAACTTTTGACTTTTGTTAGTCAAATAAGCTTAAACCAAACACCCATTTATAATCTTGACAGATTTGAAAAGCTTTTAAAACTAAGTTCTACTTATCAAAACTTAATTACCAGATGAAAAACAACTTTTAACTAGCTTATTAATCATAAGCTAACAACTGAATAAGCAAGTAATCTAAGATTTACACTACTTTCTACTATTTTTGGTTTTTTATAGCTTTTATGACAGATTATATAGAACTATGATCTAGACTAAGAGAAGCAAAAACAAATTAACTATATTAACTAATAAGCACATAAAAGAGATAAACAGCACAAATAAGCAACTAATAAGCAATTGAATAAGCAAATAAGCATAGAAAGTAAATAGACAATTTATTGAAAGCAAAAACTTTAGGAAATTAAAGAGAAACTTACAAAGCCTCTAGCTAAACAAGAGGAACCAATTAAGGCAGCTACAAGCTCCCTAGCTTAATAATAAGCTAGGGTAATAATCCATGAGATCTCATCCATTTCTAGATCTCCTTCCAAAAGCTCACAATTCCAAAAGCTAAGGTAATTAGTCATTTTAAGCTGATTAAATGTTTAGATATGATTAAGGCTGGATTAAGTAAGCTCAATTTCAGCTTATAGACTGAAAGAGCTTATTAGAGCTTATTAAGACAGATTGAGCTTTTGAGTAAAAGGGCTTTGAGAGAATTTGAAAGGTAAACACAGGATTTATTTAACCAAAGACATTCATTTCATTATATAAAAGATGATTACATAATTCAAAAGACAAATTACAATAAGCAATATTTAAGCTAACCTAAATTATTAAAAACTAGAAAAAAGGAAAAATAAGGTAAAAAGAAGGTTGTGTGCGTGAGTGAGCTGAGGCCTTTTTATAGGCTGCCAAAGAAGCTTCTAGGACCCCTGAATCCATCTCCTAGCCTATTATCCGCACCCTTGATTCTTCTAATCATTGCCAAATGATTTTGAGCCGTTTGATCATTTTGTGTGTAACTGAGGATCGCCAGCGTGTCATTCCATTCATGTGCCATTGTGTTAGTTGTGTGAGTGATCCAAGAGTAAATCCCACTTAACCTTGTGCTTTTCTTGCTCTGACGTGGCCTCCTCATGAGAGTGAGCTAATGAGATCACTTGATTAGACTAAACTCTCCCTGCCATTTTGTAGACGAGCTCTTGAATTGACTTACTCACCCCTTAATTTGGATTTGCCCCTTGTTTTACCCATGGGTAAAGATGGAGACGATGATGAATAGTAAAAAGGATCTTGGCGCCAAGTTTATAACTGAACGAGTTAATTCAGTTTTAACTTAGGCCAATTGTCACTTCTAGTCCCTCTCTTTCTTTTCTCCCTTTCTAGTTATAAAAGGAGTTTCAGGAATTGCAAAATCGGTCCTTGTGATTTATATAAAAGGGAAGTGGACTAGGTTTTGGGCTTATGGTTATGGGCTTGGATCCGGGTATAGAATTTTAGGGTTTTTCAGGCCCATTAAGGGTTCTAGGGCCCAATAGGAGGTGAGGGGTTATTTTTGGACTTTGGTGAAACTTGGAGGGTTGAAATGAAATATTGTGGGTTTTGTCATTTTAGTGGTTGACTGCTGTTGACCATGTTGACTGGATTTGACTGCGGGTTTGACTTTTCTGGCTTCGGCTTTGATTCTTTGGCTTCTTTTTGTACTCTTCTGATTCTCGTGTCCGTGCTTGCCCGTTTTTGACTGTTTTCTTGTGATTTTTGATATATCCGTACCTGCACACACAAAACACAAATACAAGCACATTTTTGCCATTTTTAGACTGTTTTGGGTTTATTTGGGTTATTTTAGGTATTAACGGATATGTGTATTTTACACTTATCAAAATTCCCCAAACTAAACGATTGTGTGTCCTCACGCAATATCACATGCCTTATAACCAAATACCTCGAAACTTTCCCAAACTAATCCTTTGAAAAGTAGCAAAGAGTTTTGTTAAGAGAGTTAAGAGATCACAAGCTATAAAACACCCGAATTCCCATTTTCAAAACTTTTTTCTCTTTTTATGATTTTTCTTGATAATTAACTACCTAACTACAACTTATTTGTGTTGACATAATGTATTGTTTTCATTACCTCATTGGTAACTTTAAGGATCATAGAATAAAAAGCACAATTAAGTGTCTAAAAGATAACTTCATCATCCCTGATTTTTCACTTTTCCCATGCTAAGCTTAAAAATAAGATCACCCAATAAATAAAATAGGAATTCTTGATTACTATTAAGCATAGGTTACAGTAATTACTAACTTATGAATATTTATTGAAACTTGTATGACTTTAACTAATGTTAGGGTTCTTTTATACTCCATGGGAAAAACTCATGGGCTTACAAAAGCATTATGTGATATTGCATAATCTATTTCCTAATATATCTCATGCTTATCACTTAAACCAGTACTTATCACTTAAGCAGTACTATCTTTATATGCTAGCAGTACTAACTTACTACTAACAGTACTAACTCTACTACTAGTACTAACATATATACTGGCAGTACTAACTATTTATAACTAACAGTACTAACTACTTAGTCTATTTTCTTGAGTCTTTAGCATTCTTCACCAGCAGCACTAAGTAGAACTAGCAGTAGTAACTTGTATAAGTAGCAGCACTAAGTTGTAGAAACTTCTGAAACCCAACAGACTTTAAGGATGTAAATACCGATTCCATACCACCATTTGTCCTTGAGAATGACGATGACCATGGGAAAACCTACTACTCAGATAGTCTGACTTTAGGATAGAAGATGAAAGTATAAGCAAGGAAATTCGACACCTAATGAAATTGGAAAGAGAGGCCAAGAGACACAAGGGAGAATTCACGTAAGGACGTATTCCTTCAAGTCTAGCTACAAGATTTGTAAATAAAGAAAAGCGGTTTTTTGGTAGGCAACCCAATATTTATCTTTCCCGCATATTAGGAGTGTCTTGTGTTTTAATTCTTTATGGTTTGTTTTATTATGTTTGAATTATTTTGTAATCATGCTTTGTTTGTTTATAACTTCGTCTTATTTGCAATCAAATGTATTTTGCAACAAAATAAGTGTAGAGGAAATACCCGGTTTTTTAGAACCAAATTCAAACATTTAAAATAAAGTGTTTAGATTAATTCGCGTCAGTTTTGAGTCATATGATTGTTATGATTAATTCCAGGTTTTTATGCAGTGCTTTCTTCAGAATTGACTAATAAAATTGCGTGCAGGAAATTTCTCATTAAAATGGAGAAGAAATTTTCACAGACGCTGGAGACGACGTCAGGATTTATCCTGACGGCGTCGCGTCTCCAGCTATGTAAAAATTCAAAAAAATTCAAGTATTTCTGAAAAATAAAATGTACAATATTTAAAATTTGTAATTCTTTTGTAAACCTACAGAAAACCTATAATTATATCATTATTGTCATCCTATCTTTTCTGCTTTCATAGAGTCGAAACCCTAAACTCTCATTGTATATTTATCTATCCCGTCGATTTTATGCTTGGTATAGTTGTCTTTGTCTTTGATTACAGGTTATATTTGACAAGAAGAAGCTTGGAAGATCTTAGGATGTTTTCATTGGACGATTCTTGGAGGATGATTTAACCAGTTATCGCATGTTTCTTCTCCGTTATTGAGCAAACCAGGGGAGTACTAGTTTCTTTTACTTGTTTTCTTTTCCCTTTATTTGTTTGTACGGGTACTTCTATAGAACATTGGGGACAATGTTTAACTTAAGTGCAGGGGGAAAAATAAGCCTTAGAAACTATTCCTTTATTCGCCATTTGCTTTGTTCCTTAAAATGATGGGCAATATATCAAAACATAGCATAAAAGGTAATTTTGACCCAAATTTAAATTTTTTTATGACACATACCGACGAAAACCATGTATTAATAGCGTCTCATGGATAGGAATGTGTATGACTAGCACAAAAACCCTCAAAATTCCACCCAAAAAATGTGAGGTTCGCCTTTAGATCTTTAGGAATTCGGGTATCCATTATCGATACCCAAGATAATTTATACCTTTAGCTTTCTCGAGTTAAGGTTCAAATGCAGTCATATGTGTCTATTCTGTCGTTACGGATGTGTACATATGGTCTTTGTCGCCTTTTCTGGAGCATTGGTATCGGTATTAAATTATAAGAGTGTACCAGCAATATATTAAATTCTAGAACTTTTTTTGTGAAGCATCTCGAGACCGCATAGTGAGTATTAGGATTTGCTAGATAAGAGGTGTCACACCTCGTTAGCGGCGGAAACACGGAAATGCGACATACTGATTTACATTGCACAATATACAAGATCATACCATACATTTGTTTACAAAAGATCATTTTATAAAAGTTTACAATTTCGCAACCTTGAAAAGTGTCAAACAATTTTATTCAAATAAACTCCCAACTTGCCCTCGACGTTGGTCCCCAATGGTCCTTAGTTACCGTTGTTAACAATACACCTGAAAATGATACTCGAAAACGTCAACAATAATGTTGGTGAGCTCGTAGGTTTTGGCTCAAAACCCAGTCGCTTTGGCAATATCTCATACAGTTGGACAATTGTGCTATATGACAGTTAATATACGCAAACCAAACCCATGACTTAACATCCCTGCTAATCATGTACCAAGACCTAGCATCCCCGCTAGTCTTATAACCAGAGTGGGTGGCATCGTGTCCAAACGCTGAGTGTGATCCTGGAGTATGCCCCCATAAAGCTCTAACTGTGCCCCTATCTCTATAAGTTGGTCCTCATCTACCGGAATGGTGGCTGTCGGGGTGGCCACTTGTGAAGCTACAGGTGATGGGACGGTCAGTGATATCATAGGTGATGAAATGGGTGAAGGGACGGCAGAAGGTGCTGGAGAAACAAGAAGTTAACCAGACGACCACTCGGGTGATGGCGGTGTCTAAGTAGGTGGTGCGGGTGGTGGATAAACAGGAACATCAATGTAAGCTATACCGTCCTCTGGGTCTATCCATGTAGTGAGTGTGGGCTGCCTAAGTGCCGACACTCTCTCTAATCTCTCAGGCTCTGGTACAGATCCAGAACCCTGTCCTACCTCAAACGTACTGTATACCTGATCCTCCTCTACCGCTAACTCTCGGAATCTCAACGCCTCATAACCCAATCCTAGAGGCTCACCCACAGCTGTCTCCATAACCGAGGCTGCCCGCTGCTGACCCTCAGGTACAACCTCCTCCTTTCCCTCTAAACTAAGTCCATCACTCTCTACACTACGACCCTCATCATCTAAACTATGACCCTCATCATCTAACCCATGACCCTCATCATCTAACCCATCCTCATCAGTACCCTCTTCTCCTATCTCATCCTCCTCGCTATCGGTGTCTAATATGGGCTCAGACGTACCTCGGTACCTCTTCCGTACTGGAAAGGCCAGAGACGATGATGAAGATGGTGTCTTGTAAGAGGATCTATACCTCTTACGGAAAGCTGAATCTGACAAAGCCATTGCCTCTGTGACTCTGGCCGAATGACCAGGGACATGACAGGCTGGGCATGCACGGTCATGCGCGCAGTCCTATGGTGAAATAAAGCATGGGTAGGTGTAGGGGTAGGTGAAGTACAAGTAAGTGGGTGATCTGGTGACAGTGGTGCGGTGGAATCTGATGACGTGGATCTCGCACCAGACGTGTCAAAATCCTCTGACTCCTCAACATGACAAGCGGGTGGTGTACTATTAGGAAGTGAAGTGGGTGATGCTACAGTGTGGGTGACTCAGGTGTCTCAGTCTCAACAGGGCCCTCAAAAGGTTCGGACTCTATCCGTCTCAACTAAATAAGCCTGCCTAATAGCCTCAAAAGGATCTCCAAGAAGTGGTACGGGCACTCGGGAGCTCTGAGCTCCGTCAGCATGGGTGGAAATCTTTGGGTCAACAAACAATAGGGTAGACATCCTGTGATAACACGATAAAAAAGGTATAAATATCTTTATAAAATATTATTATCCAAATTAACAGCATCATTATGCTTACATATACAAATCAATCCTTTATGTTGGGAATAAATCTTCCCAAGAGTTAATACTGCCAAGGTATAATTAACAGTACTAATGGAGTTAGTACTGCCAGTACATACTTAGTACTGCCATTGTTAGTTAATACTGCTAGAAGAAAGATTAATACTGATGATGGTCAAAGCTGCTGACTTGGAGATAAGGACGCATGGAGATAATATTGCAATGTCTTCTTTTTTTATTTTAGAAGATTTATATTGTGATTATGATTGATTGTTATATTTAAACGGACTCCTTGTGGTGTTTAAAAGGATATCCTAGGTTAAGGTTGTAGATATAGCAGTACATAGACACTTACGCTTAAGAGATAGAAGAATCTATCTTAGAGAAGAATTGTAATAGCTTCAAGGTTTGTAACCCTAGTACTATCAAGAGTACTAATATTATCAATAATATTAAATTAGTTTATGATATATTCATTATTGGTATTGTTCTATTGCTAAATACTTCTAGAGTATCAAAGTGTAGATTCCGCATACACTTTGATATACAAACAAAGTCTTAACTATTGTTATTTTGGATTCTTCCAAGGTTACATACACTTTACTAACGATAACTGAATCGTCATAGGCGTGGGATCAACAAGTGTGTAGCTAAAAGGAAGAATAAAGACACTCATGAAGGCTGCTAGAACAATGTTAGCTAACTCTAAGTTACCTACCACATTTTGGGCAGAAGCAGTTTCTACTGCTTGCTAGACAATAAGGTCTTAATAGTCCAAACCTCATAACAAGGACTCCTTAATAAAAACCGAACTCTTTAGAGGTTTAATCCTGCTATAGGATTCTTGAAACTTGTGGATGTCATGGTACTATTCTCAATACTTAGATAAGTTGGGCAAGTTTGATGGGTAAGAGTGATGAGGTTTCTTTGTTGGGATATTCTTAAGTAGCAAAGCTTTTAGGGTATACAACCACTAGAACCAGGAAAGTTCAGATTAAGCAAAACTTGATATTGGGTCTTAGAGAATAAGCATATGATAGATAGGAAATGGTCCCAAAGTGGCTGTTTGATCTAGATTCCTCTAACCCTATCAATGAATTATGTACCCAGTGTGGCATGAACATTTTCTTAAGGGACTTTGCAGGTAAACAAGGAGTTTCTGAGTCATTAGTCACTTCTTCTCAATCAAGATAGGTTTGTATAGTAATTGCCAATTTGGAAGGATGCTTCATATTTGGTTGATGATGCACAAGATTGTTGCAGATGCTCAAATACAAGTAAAGATAGGATTCAAGATGAGAATGATACTACAGAAAAGTCTCATGAAGATAGCAATCTTAAGGATAATGGTACTGCTGATCAACAAGTTAATACTGCCAGCCCAGAAGTTAATACTGGTAGTAGAGTTGTTAGTACTGATGTCCCTGAAGTTAATACGGCTACCCCTGAAGACTTGGTAGGACCTAGTCTTGCATCTGAAGTCACACAAGTGGAGGACCAAGAAATTCTTGGTACAAAGTGGGTATACAGAAACAAGAAAGACGAAAGGGGGATTGTCATCAGAAACAAAGCAAGACTTGTTGTCAAGGACATACTCAAGAGAGGGCATAGACCTATGGATTAAGGGCCAATAAAAATGTTTGTGAAAATTCTTTAAATGAAACTAAGAAAAATTCTAATGCTCCTTTGATTGAAGAATGGGTTTCTAATAATGAAGATGAAGTTAAGTCTCCTGTTGTGGTTGAAAAGAAAACTGTTGTTCCTACTATTCCTAAAGTTGATGTTGTTAGACCAAAACAATAAGAAAAACCAGTTAGGAAAACAGTTAGGTATGCTGAGATGTACAAATCAAAAGGTCCTAGGGGAAACCAAAGAAATTGGAATAATCTGAAGTCCCAACAGCTAGGAAGTGACTTTGTGATGAATAATAAAGCATGCTTTGTCTGTGGAAGTTTTGACCATCTGAAGAAAGATTGTGGTAAAAGGATAATAAAACCAGTGTGGAAAAATACAAGGAGGGTGAATGATTACTATTCTACAAGAATGACTCACTCCAATCCAAGAAGAAATATGATTCCACAAGCTGTTTTGATGAGGTCTGGAATAAAAGCAGTTAATATTGCTAAGCCAAAGGATGTTCATAATGTTGTCAAGAGGAATAGGTTTAATGCTGTTAAAGCATCAGCATGTTGGGTCTGGATGCCAAAGAATAGAGTGGTAGATCATGTATCCAAAAACATCAGTGCATCAATTACTTTGAAAAGATTAGATTACATTGATGCACAAGGAAGATTCAAGTCTGTGATGGCTTGGGTTCCTATAAGAAGATGATTTGGAGGATCCTTCCAAACAGGGGAGGAACAATGCTCAAATTGATAAAGATCACTTTTGTTCAGATGGATGCACAGGCTTAGGGGAGGCAAGAGTGCAGCAAAGAAAAAGAAGAATCCAGAGAAGAGTGCAGCAAAAGTAGAAAGACCAAGGAGATGAAGTATTTGGAAGAATCCTCTCAGCAAAGAAAATGAAGGTTTAATTCAAGAAACTTGATGATTTGGAGGTAAATCACAAGTTTAGGAGAGGATTGTTAGGAATTAAACACTTCAGAGTTAGTACTGCCAAGCCAATAGTTAGTACTATTAGAAGAAAATAGTTAGTACTGCTCAAGATTACAACTGTCAGTACTAAACTAGTCAGTTAGTACTGCTAGAGTAAGTTAGTACTGTTAGTGCTAACTTAAGACTGTTAAAGGACTTAAGACTGCTGGTTATAAAGTTACTACTGCTGATTCAAGATTACTGCTACTGGTGAACAAGTTAATGCTGTTAGGCATAACTTAATGCTAATTGACTAAAGTTTATGATGATTAGTCAAACAAAAGACTAAAGATTAATAATGATTGAAGAGATTAATGCTGATTTAGAATTTGACTAAATACATAGGAAAGTATTTAATGTTTAGTCATTGTATTTAATATATTTGACTAAATATTTAGGAAAGTATTGTAAGCCCATTAGGACTCCTTAATGTATAAAAGGAGGTCCTAGGGCATCTAGTTTATCATCTCATTCATCTCATTATCATACACATACCTACACAGCATCTCATTGTAATAGCTTCAAGGTTGTAACCCTAGTACTAAGATAAAGTACTCATATTATTATCATTAATAATATTGAAGCATTTTTGTTCATTCATATCTGATATTAAAGAGTATGCAGAATCTACTCTTTAATACTCTAGAAGTATTATCAATTGAACAGTAAGTGTATATGAATGAATGAACACAAGATGTAACAAAATGCTTCAATATTATTAGATCAATAATACGAGTACTCTATCTTAGTACTAGGGTTTACAACCTTGAAGCTATGACTATGAGATGCTGTGTAGGTATGTGTATGATAATGAGATGAATGAGATGATAAACTAGATGCCCTAGGATCTCCTTTTATACATTAAGGAGTCCTAATGAGCTTACAATACTTTCCTAAATATTTAGTCAAACAAACAGAGTGCAAAGTGAGTTAAAAGAATTAAGAGATTAATTGGCGAGCTTAAAAACAGATAGAGAGATGTGTGAAAAACAGACAGAGTGCAAAGTGAGTTAAAAGAATTAAGAGATTAATTGGTGAGCTTAAAAACAGATAGAGAGATGTGTGAAAAATAGACAGAGTGCAAAGTGAGTTAAAAGAATTAAGAGATTAAATGTGAGCTTAAAAACAGAAAGAGAGACTGTGTGAAGATATTTTTGAATGATACTAAAGTTTTGGAGTTTGTACTGCTTTTGGTGGAGAAGTTAATACTGCTAGGCTTATTTTAGTACTGCTAGGCCAAATTTGGTACTGCTGGATGACCGTTAGTACTGTTTGAACCCTAACAGAATTTTTCATTAATTAATAGAGCCGTTGAGATATTTTTTCCAAATACCTATGATATAGGGTTTGACTAATTGGACTTTCGTGATCTTTCTATATATTCGTTTGATTTAATCACGATAAACTCAAATTTCTTTAAGTCGTTCAAACCATATATCTACATTTTCTCTAAATAATCTTAATTAACTTTCTCCAGCCTTCATACTTATATCCCAAATCATTCATCACCTTTTTACTCATGGCTAGATTGGAATTTTGTGATAAGCACAATATGGCAGCGTTCTTGGAAAAGTCTACAGGGAGTGAGGGATTTCATCAAGTTATTGACTTCCTAAGTCAAGGTCATATTAGTTATGCTCTCACTAAGAAGCCACACATCTATATCTCATTCATCAAACAATTTTGAAAGACTGCTGAAGCTTCTACTGACGCTGATGGGGAGGTAACAATCACTGCTATCATTGATGGTCAATCCAAGACTATCACTGAAGCCTCCTTAAGAAGACATCTCAAGTTGGAAGATCTTGATGGTATCAAAGCCACGTGGCTCTCAATCTAGGATGTTACAAGGTTGTTTTGAAGTCGTGTTCATGATGGAAAGAAGGTTCATGCTCCTGTTATAAGATATGATCGAATCTGGTAATTTTTGGGTTTTTATGACACTTTTAAAGTGTTGTCTTTATACTTTAAAAAGGGGAGACGATTATGATTATTATCGAGATGGTGAAAACTAGGGTTTTTCATTAAACCCTAATATGGTCAAAATTTTTGGGTCTGATGGATGTTACAGTAGCAGGTTGCAATTGTTGGAGATTATATGATTTATTAGGCTTTTATAGAGTCAGAGTTGCATCAGGTTAATATTGTCTTTGTTATGGTTAATACTGCTTGGACTTCAAAGTTAATACGGCTCATTTACACTTAATACTGCTTGAATGAAACTGCTTGGTTTCCACTGCTAGTTAGTAGTTTCCACTGCTAGTTAGCAGTTTCCACTACTAGTTGTATACGATATTGGACAAAGAAGAAAATTGGATCTCGAATATAACTGAATTTTATTCAGTTTATTATTATTGAATTATGTGCCGTTTCTGGAGATTATTTGTGAAGAGGTGATTACGGAAGACAGTTGTTTATTTGTTATTTGTGTTGTAGTTGGGGTTTCACAGGTGCGTGTCTTATCATATACTTACAAAGTTGTGTTTATTAGCCGGCATTGATTTTATAGATAACTTGTTCGTGCTTACAATGGTGTTGACGAAGACTTGACAAATCTAGCAAAGGTGTGTGATTTTCTTATAGTGCTCAATGCTCACATTTGCTATCACTTTAAAGGAGTTTTGGTCTGTTAGTGCTAAGTGTCTTATATAGATGATGATTTTATCAAGAGATTGCGATCTACTTATCATTTTGTCTTGGTATGAGTTTGACATCACGTGGATAGTGCAAGACATAAGACACAAGTTTGGGAGATTCTACTTCTTCATTAAATTTGTTTGTTACTCAGTGTTCTGCATCGTGATCACTACATAGAGCTACTGAGTTGAGATTCAAGAGATGGTAAACATTATTGGTTTTAGGGGGAAGCTTATGTTTAAATGTTTACCCATTCTACATGCACCGCTGAGGGGAAGTGGTTTAATTACTACTGCTAGTCATTTATTTACTACTGCTAGTTTATTTTTCTACTGCTCAAAGTCCTTTTTTCGTATTGTATAGACTTCATGGTGGGTATTTTGAGTATAGAGGAGGCTGGATTGGTGTTGTGGTATTTGATTTGTAGCTGTTATGATCAAGTTACATTTCATACAGGAAGTCCCTTTAATTTTTTTTTTTGGATGATTACAAAAAGGGGAAGAATATTACAGTTTAATTGATTTGCAGCGTTATTATGTGTGGGGGCGTATGGAACTGTTACAAGGAAATTTGATTTAGGGGAAGATTTTGTTTCATTCAGGAGTAGATGTTTACATCTCAACTTCTGGGGAGCTTGGGGCTTTATGATGAAGTTTTGTACACGAATTTGTGTGTTTTTGTCATGCATCTAATAGGGAAGTATTGTTGGGAAATATAGATTTGATGAGACAAAGTGAATAAAAGATATGAAACCAGAAGGACTCAATCGCAAAGTGGAATTCTTCATTGAGATGGAAGATTTTGAAGATTTCCTAGAAGATCTCCTAATTCACGTATAAGATAAAGATCAGATGATAAAGATAAAGATCAACATTAATGTCTGATTGAAGGATTAGTCAAAATAGTATTTAATGTTTGATTTATTGTTTCCATATTCTTATTTGTATTATCCTTTGTTGAAACCTAGATATCTCTGATTATATAAGAGTTATCAGGAGTTGGTTGAATAGATTGCAACAAGATGTAGACGTCTAGAAAAGGTGTTTGTGGTGTTAGGCATGTGAATGCCTAGTTGGTTTGGGGGTTTAGCCTCAAGGATCTTTGATCACCTGTTAGTTGATAAGTTAAACGTTCTACGGGGATCGATGTAGAATTGGGGCTAATAGTGAAAGATAATGAATGAAAAATCTTGTTATGATATCAATGTTCTTATGTTATTTCCGCTATGCATATACTTTATGTTCATTGTTATCATTATCCTAGATAAGGTCTAAACAACCTGAGCTTACAACGATCTAAGGAGTTATTCAAACTCCATAATAGGCTTTGGAATGTCATCCTCATGTACTCTCAACTGATGGTATCTAGACCTAAGATCTATCTTTGAGAAAAACTATGACCCTTGCAGTTGGTCAAATAGATCATCAATCCTAGGAAGCGGATAGCGATTCTTAACTGTCAACTTGTTCAATTCTCTATAGTCAATACACATTCTAAAAGAACCATTCTTTTTCTTAACGAACAATATCGGCGCTCCCCAAGGCGAAAAACTTAGTCGAATGAAACCTTTGTCTTGGAGTTCCTTGAGTTGTCCTAACAACTCCTCCAATTTAGAAGGTGCCAAACGATAGGGAGACTTTGCAATCGGTATAGCTCCAGAGATTAACTCAATCCGGAACTCAATTTCCTAGAGTGGTGGTAATCTCGATAAATCATCCAAAAACACTTTAGGAAAATCTCTAACCACAACAATCTCTTCTTGTTTCTTATCACTAGCCTTAGCACTCATCAAAAGTCTCACTTTCTCTTTCGGTCTCTCTCCTAACACTCTAAGCGCCTTGCCATCCAGTAGTGGTATCCTCACTACTTTCTCATGACAAATTATTTCAGCCATATGATTAGACAACCAATCCATACCTATAATCACATCAAAACTCCCATGCCCAAAAGGTATCAAATTGATGTCAAAGACATGACCCTCGATTTCTAGTTTGCAACCCTTAATAACCTTATCAATCTCTACTAGCTGCCTGCTAGCTATCTCAATTTCATATTTAAAACCTAATTCGTTGGGCTCTATGCCTAACAGGGGTATAAAAGTAGTGGAAACAAAATTATAGTTGGCACCAGAGTTAAATAAGGTAGGGGCAAAATGATTTTTCAAAGTAAACGTACCCGTCACAATGTTTGGATCTTGGCGAGCTTCCTCTACTCCCAACATGAATGCCCTACCCTTAGCTTGGTCCCCTTGGTTTCTACGACCCTGACCCCCGTTATTAGCAACAACTTGGTTTGGAGGATTTTCTTTCGGTCCTTGTGCCCTATTCAATCTAGGACAAGCTCACCTGACATAACCGGTACTGCCACACTCATAACATGCCCTAATAGTTGGGTTTCTAGCATTGACAGGATTCATATTCCTTGGCATACCTCTACAATCGTTTGCCAAATGACCCAGGCAGTTACAGTTAAAGCAAGTGCGACAAGGCCTTCCGGGTGCATGGTAGGAATTACAGGTGGTACACTTGGGCCAACTACCCATATTCTCTCTTCCTACAAGGTTTGCGGTAGTAGCAAAAGCATTTCTAGTCCTAGTTCTCTTATTATCACCCTTACTATTCTTATCCTTGCTAGGTTCCCCCACATTTCCTCTTTTCTCAACCTTCTTAATTGATCTATTTCTAACAGCCTCATCGGTCAGTGCACCAAAAATCTGCATAGCCGTTTGTATAGTCTTTGGCTCTGTTGTTTCCACCATCTCACGGATCTGTGAAGCAAGGCCATACACATACCTCTCAATCATCCTACTCTTTGGAGTTACAAATGTGGAACTAACCTAGCCAACTCATGAAACCTATCAGTATACGCAACATGGCCAACCCCAATCATAGTGTAATTCCACAACTCAGTTTCCAACTTTTGCATTTCATGACTAGAACAAAACTCTTCTATCATCATAATCTTAGAGTCATTCCATGACATACTAACAACAACTTCCTGGCTTAGCGTGCGGATTTGAGAGCTCCACCACGTTAAACCCTTACCCACAAATGAACCAGTAGTGTATTTCACTTTTTGGTTAATACTACAACCACACATATCTAGCACATACTCCATTTTCTTAATCCATCGAGTAAGACTACAACACATCCTTTATCATCATATTCCTTAGGATTACATGCTAAGAACTCCTTATATGAACAACCTACCCGGTTGCCATTTACTATCACATTCCTAACGTTCTCCTGAACGTTCTCATTAAC
>BQNB010005094.1:65000-84515 GCA_026074375.1 Tanacetum coccineum | reverse complement strand
AAGTTCATGTACAACTTAGAGTTAGTAAAGCATAGTGCATGACTAGTGGTTTTGACCACTAGTCACCCCCATTTCATGCATCTTGCCCCCCCCATAGACCACTTGACCTCTTGGTCTTTGTTTTCCATATTTGACTATCCCTTTTATATATATCTTATATGTATGCAAGAGATAAGAATACACAACTCTTACACTTGGTAAAAACTATCTTGTTCTCCCATTTTCTCTTAAATAAGCCACGACCAAACACCCTTTAATCATAAACAATTCTTACAACATATTTCACCACTTATACAAGTAATTAGGAACATATCTAAGGTCATACAAAAAGGTTTGGAAGCTTGGTTGGTTGATAAGGAGGTTAATCAAAGAAAAGGGAAGATTAGGGTTTCTAGTTGGATTAGGGTTTTAAAAGCTTGTAAGCTTTGGTTTTTCATCTAAACAAGGGTTTAGATATTGTGTTTTACTACCTTACATCATCACAAGGTTATCTAAAAACTCTAATCACTTTACATTTATCATTTTATGTGTATATATGTTCTATATAGTAAAATCACCATTTAGGATACTCTTGAACATGTGAAATGAGTTTCTACTTGTGACTATGATTTTGAACACTTTTACATATGTTATGTAGTTGATAGTATCATGATATAATGGGATTATAAGTATGGTATCATGTTTGTTAAAGCATAAAAAGTGTATATATAAAATAGTGATTAAAAGTTACTTAAGAAAGTTTAAGATTTTAAAGCCTTGTTAAGGACTTGATATTTTGGACTCATGGACACCATATGGACTATATAATATATATGACATAGTATATTAAGAGTTACAAAGGACTTGTGGTAAATTATGAAGTTAAAAAGTATATAAAAACAAAGTTATACAAATAAACTCAAAAAGATATTTAGGGACTATTTTGGCATGAATTTTTAGGCATGGATTTTATATTTTATAAACATACTACATCTCATGATGATTCCGGGCATATAAGGAACTTGAAAAAACCAATTTATAACGAAAAAGATACGTAGGTTACGAGTTTTACGATAATAACCGGAGTTATAAAAGAATTTTTATAAAAACTTGTTATAAAAATTCTACAAACAGAAGGTTTGGTATTTTTATTAAATCACACATATTTTTAGGATTACAAAACAATAAGAAATTTTAATTTTTCAATTGAAAACGAAGAAGTTATGAATTACGCGAGTTTATATACTTAAAATGTATAAAAATACTTTTATAAAACTATTTTTATAAAAGTTACTGTTCATCTCAGGAACATTTGTTTTTGTAAACCTCATAAATAAATAGAACTTTCAATTACGAGATCGTGCTCGAAAGAATTACCAAAAACGGAGCTAAAACGAATAAAATACGGCGTTTACGATAATTAAAGTTTATAAAAGTAATTTTATAAACTATGAATAGTAGAATTTACTATTCATCAGCAGACCCAAATGTATAAAATGTGATAATTTTGATACACCTTTCAATTACAAATACGTGCTCGAAGGAATCGCTAACATCAGGTTTAAAACGAATAAGTTATTACATTTACAGGATCACTAAATCTATATAAATAAATTTATAAACTGATATGAACAATAAAAGTTACTGTTCATCAGTAGACTCAAAACCTAAAAATGTCATATTTTGATACATCGTCTTAATACGAAAGCGTGGACATAAGAAACGCAAGAAACGGACTTGAAACGTGAAAGTTATGTCATTTTTACCAAAGGTATATTTATAAACGTTTTAACTTTATAAATATGATTTCACTAAAACAATTAGATGGTGATTAGCTATATAGAATTATATATGGTAGTAGTTACCCAATGTGATTAGTACTTATACGACCTATATTGGATTAGGTTGCACTCGATCATTACCGTGACGCATTTTCTGTGATACACTTGATATTCGCTCACTCAAGGTGAGTTCATAGCCCCACGTTTTACATGATTTGTTTTATAAGTTTTTGGGGTGAGAAACATGCACTGTTTTATAATTGGACACAAGTGGATAAGTTTTACATTATGATTACGTGTTGCCTAAGTAGCGATAACCCTAGTTGAGCCCATTATCATGAACTGTCAGTTACTGGATTGTGAGCGCGAATGTTATGAATAGATCTATTGGGATTGACATCCCCGTTCGGGTGATTAGCTATCACTGGGCAAACGAACGTATACCATGTCGAACATAGGATGTTGCGGGTTAGAACATCATCACGGGCAATGTAGGCCATTTATATGGTATTCATTTATGTCGAGCTTCAGTGTCATGAGCTTAGGGCAACGTAATTACATTTATATGATGTCTGCATCTGTTGCATTATCATACACTTGGGAAATCTTGTGGTCCTACAATATACGATTTATCAAACCTATGAATTCACCAACATTATTGTTGACGTTTTAAAGCAATGTTTTTCAGGAGGTCAATAAGCACGAGGTGCAAGGGATACATTGGTGGTTTTGATTTGGATATCATGCATTAAAGATTTTGTCGCATTACATTTTGTATATCTGTTATGGGCTAGAAATCTTTGTATTTTGAACAAGTGAACAAGTGAAGCTTCGGGCTTATGTAACAAATACTTTGTTAAATCCAATGTATCGGTTTTAAACGACTTTTTGGTCGTTCTATATATATCTTGTGTTATTGATCTATGAAGTAACACGCCCCGGACCCTTATTCCGCTGCGACCCAATTTGGGGGTGTTACAGATTGGTATCAAGAGCCAAGGTTATAGAGAACCAGGTCAAATGTTTTTGCTGGACTATAACCGTTTTCAAACATTGCATTCATACAAAGGGATTTTCACGGGACATACATACATACATACATACACTAGTTGTTGCATTAGTTGATTAGACTAGATGCATTCATGATTGATATACATGTTATGATATAAATGTATATTACTATAAGAGTCTTATATTAAATACTAATATAAGCTATTTTGGATTTTCAGATACAGTCATGTCGGATTCTGAGGATTCCACGGTTACATACACTGCTGTTTCCAGCCCATTTGGAGGGTTATCAGATATTGGATCCCCAGGAGTTGTTGGACCTGAGCATGAGGGACTGCCCTGGATGCTAGATGACCCATATGTGCAGGTCGCTTTACAGGCCCCCCATCACTAGACTACATACCTGGCCCCGAGGAGCCATAGTCACCACCTCTACCAGACTTTGTTCCAGAGCCTGTTTATCCGGAGTTTATGCCACCGGAGGACGAGATACTCCCAGTTGAGGAGCAGCCACTGCCTGTTGCTGACCCATCTACTGCTGATTCACCAGGCTATATTCTTGAGTCTGATCCTAAGGAGGATGACGATGAGGACCTTGAGGAGGATCCTGTCGATTATCCTGCTGATGGAGGAAATGATGGCGATGATGAGGATGAGCCATCTGATGATGATGAGGATGAGGAGGAGGTTGATATTGAGGCTGATGACGAGGAGGAGGAGCACTCAGCTCCTGCCGACTCTATAGCTGTTGCTTTACCTGCTGTTGATCAGGCCCCATCTGCTAAGGAGACTGAGCCATTTGAGACCAACGAGTCTGCGGCCACACCACCACTACATCCTGCATACCGCGTTACTACTAGGATATCCATCAGAGATGAGACACCGATATCACTTCCTCCTAGGGAAGAGGTTGAGAGACTTCTTGCTATGCCCACTCCACCTTCATCACCACTTTCCCCATGGTCATCACCACTACCTCATATTCCCTCACCACCACTACCAGTATCATCACCAGTACCTGTGTTATCTCCATCACCACCTGCTAGTCCTATTCGTCCGTTGGGCTATCGAGCTGCGATGATCCGGCTGAGAGTCGAGGCCATATCTACTTCCCATTCACTACCATTACCACCACCCATCATACTATCCCAAACCAGACCAGATGCACCATTATCAGGGACACCACCTTTGCATTTACTCTAAACTGACCGTAAAGCAGACAGACCCGAGGTTACCTTGCCACCTCGGAAGAGGTTAGGTATCACTCTTGGTCCTAGATACGAGGTCGGAGAGAGCTCGTCTGCTGCTGCTGCTAGACCGGCAGGAGGTCTTAGGGCAGACAATGGTTTTTTTGCTACTATAGATAGGGAGATCAGGCGTGATCTAGAGAGAGATGTTGAATATGGGATCACCGACTCTTGGGATGAGATAGTTGAGGCCATGCAAGGGACACCAGTAGTTACTGATGTGGCAGAGTTTAGCCAAAGGATAACAGAGTTTGAGACTAGGGTTAGGCAGGACATAGACGAGATATACACGAGGTTGGATGATGAGCAGACTGAGCGACAGCTGATGGCTGATCGGCTAAACATGTTGTATAGGGATAGGCGTGCACATGCATGTACTGCTAGACTCATAGAGGCCGAGGCTAGGATGTATCGAGAGGCTTGGGGATGATCCATGGACGCAAGTGACCTTGCGCGTGCAGAGGTTATGTCGCTATGTACCACAGTGTTAGCTCAGCAGTCAGAGATTAGAGAGTTATAGTCAATGGACCGTAGGAGATAGACGGTGATTGCAAAGATGCTGGCAGCAGACCACAGGAGGCAGGTACAGCTCACTAAGGCACTAAAACTGCTGAAGGGGCTACAGACTCAGATGGCAGAGTTATAGAGACAGCAGGGACCCACTAATGGTCCGGCACAGCCAGAGCTACTAGAGGAGGCTGGTAGCAGTTCCTAGATCATGTTATGACTAATTATTTTGTACAGCCTACTAAGTATTACGGGTAACTCCCAGCTAGTATGGCTTTAGGTTGTATATATTCTTTTATCTTGTAACCAAATCATTGTGATCATTTTGTATCTGAACCAATCATGTATGTTTTCCAATTATATATGGAATGGTGGTATTATGTCATGTCTGTAATCGAATTTATTATGAATGAATGTCGATTTAGTTACACCATTGTTAACTTCAATTCAGTTGTATATTTCACTGTGTGGTGTGATCTCTCTTTACTTATTGTGTATATGTCATGTCATGGTTATGATTTTACAAAATCTAACAGATATTATATTTTCTTATGATTGAAGAAAATGGCACCAAAAAGAGCCACGAAGTCAAACATAGCCCCAGAAACAACCAACACCACATCGGTCACTAATGCCTAGCTTCAGGAAATGATTAACCAAGGCATTACTGCCGCTTTGGCAGCACGTGATGCTAACAAAAGTACGAATGGCGATGACAGCCATAATTCGGGAATGGGTGTTAGAAGGACAGAACGAGCTACTCGTGAATGTACTTACACTGACTTTCTCAAATTTCAACTATTAAACTTCAAAGGCACAAAAGGAGTTGTCGGTCTATCTTAAAGGTTTGAAAGAATGGAGTCTGTTTTCCACATCAGCAATTGTACAATTGAGAATCAAGTTAAGTTTGCTACTTGCACTCTCCATGCAGTTGCTTTAACATGGTGGAACACTAATGTCAAGACAGTTGGCCATGATGCCGCTTATGGTATGCCTTGGAAAACCCTCATGAAAATGATGACTGACAAATATTGTCCTCAAAATGAAATCAAGAAACTGGAAATTGAGATTTAGGATCTGAAGGTGAAGGGTACTGACTTGACAAGTTATACCCAACGCTTTTAAGAATTGGCTTTGTTGTGCAGGAGGATGTTTCTCGAAGAATCTGATAAAAATGAAAAATATGTCGGTGGACTTCCCGACATGATTCATGGGAGTGTAGTGGCGTCTAAACCAAAGACAATGCAAGATGCAGTTGAAATCGTAAGTGAGCTAATGGATAAGAAAATCCGCACTTTTGCTGAACGCTAGACAGAGAGTAAAAGGAAGTTTGAGGACACCTCAAGCAACACTCAGAACCAACAACAACAACAGAACAAGAGGCAGAACGCTGGCATGGCTTATACTGTAGGGACTGGTGAAAAGAAACAATATGGGGGATCTAAACCCCTATGCTCAAAATGCAACTATCACCATGATGGTCCATGTGCTCAGAAATGCCACAAATGCAACAAAGTTGGCCATTTTGCCCGTGACTGTAGGAGTACGGAAAATGCCAATAATGCTAATAACCAGAAGGGAACTGGGTCGGGTCAGAAGCCTACTTGCTATGAGTGTGGAGTTCAGGGACATTTTAAGAGGGAATGTCTAAAGCTGAAAAACAACAACAACCGTGGTAACCAAGTTGGAGGTGGCAATGCTCCAGCTAAGGTGTATGCGGTAGGGCATGCAGGGACAAACCTAGACTCTAATGTCGTGACGGGTACGTTCCTTCTAAACAACCGCTATGCCTCTGTCTTATTTGGTACTGGTGGCGATAGAAGTTTTGTATCCACTGCATTTAGCTCCCAAATTGATATCACACCAACTGCATTAGATCACTATTATGACGTTTTATTCGATACTGAGTGATGAGAAGGAGTTTTTCTGTGTTTACATACCATATTACAGCTCCTAAATTGATAACCACACACCAACTCGCATAATTATCATATATGCGAACGTTGAAACTAGCCGACAGAGAGAAAATAATTGGTGTAGAACACTATCCTTAGCGGGTATACATTAAACATCGAAGAACCACCCTCAACATAGACTCTTATGCCCATAGAACTTAGTATATCGACGCTATAATTGGTATGTGTATTGCGGTCGGGAAAGGTACCCAAGCAATCATTGAGTGTGTGTCGAGAATAATTCGTTTGTAACCCCTGGGAAAATGAGACTCTAATCGCTTTGCACGGTGAAGGAAGCAACCGGGGAAACCAGGTTCGCTGCAACATTATCTCGTACATCCAAAAACACCAGAATACATGCTAAAAGGATGTCCAAGTCTTTTTGGTAAACGTTACTACAAAGGAGACGGAAGACAAGTCGGAGAAGAAGCGAGTTAAGGACGTACGATAGTTTTGAGATTTATCCTGAAGTATTTATCCTAATACTTCGGCCGGGTCTTCCTCCGTACTCGACAAGTGGAATTTCAAATCGATCTATACTGGATGTTGCATGCGACGTGTAACACAAAAAAGAGGGCCCACCTATACGATTGGCGCCTCTGAAATGAAAGAGTTTGTCGCAGCAACTGAAAGCAACTAATCTGACCAAGGAGCATTATAAAGACCGCCCAGATTCCCACTCAACCTTGGGAGCTGTCGTATCTTGTCTTATGTCAAAATAAGAGATGGGAATCGTTTCGGAAATAGTGCAATTGACTATCAGGAGACAACACTGATCAACTGACCAGTGAAGAATCGATTATCACACCCCAAGGATCGACGATTTGCTTTGAATCACCACAAGGATCCAGTTTTTATTTCCTAAGATAGACCTGCCAATGCACAGGTTTCTAAGTTCACCCAATAGCTATCCGTGTACGCGAGAGGAGGATACATCTGAACACGGCATTCCAGAACTCGGTATGGTCATTACAGAGTGTCCACCAGTTACTGCCATATTGGCTTGAACGAAGGCCACCACGCGGAACTTTAATAGTATTCTCATAGAACTTCGTGTGCAGGCCATTTTTAGATAACATTTAGTCATTGATTGTCTTTATTGACACGATGACACTATAACTACTCCAAGAACAAGAAGGAGACATCGCTCTGAAACAATCTCTAAGCGAGTGACATTCTGTGAATTTGCTTCAGAAAGAGAAAGGTTGTATGACTATAGTCTCACTAACAAGTGGAATTGTGGGATTCCTAATGTACAATTCACCCGGCACCATGATTGATAGTCAAGGCATTCATGTGTGACTCCCCAAAAAAAACTCAAAAATCAGAATCCATAAAGGACTAGAGAATCTCCTAAGATCGCAATGTAGATCGCCCAATTCTTAGGTCTCGTTGGGTATTACCGATGATTCATCGAAGGATTTTCAAAGATTGCCAAGTCAATGACCAAACTTACTCAGAAGGAGTTATGTTCGATTGGGGTGAAAAACAGGATGCCGCTTTCTAGTTATTAAAGCAAAAGTTGTGCAGTGCGCCAATTCTGGCTTTACTTAAGGGAAGCAAAGATTTTGTAGTCTATTATGATGCGTCACATAAGGGATTGGTGCTGTATTAATGCAAAGAGAGAAATTTATTTCTTATGCATCACACCAATTAAAAATTCATGAGAAGAACTATATAACTCATGATTTGGAACTTTGATCGGTAGTGTTTTCTCTAAAACTTTGGAGACACTATTTGTACGGAACCAAGTGTACGGTGTTCACGGATCACAAGAGTCTACAACACATTCTTAATCAAAAGGAGCTGAATATGAGGCAGCGTCATTGGTTAGAACTTCTCAGTGATTACAACTGTGAGATCCGTTACCACTCGGGGAAAGCGAATGTTGTTGCTGATGCTTTGAGCAGGAAGGAGCGGAGTAAACCATTAAGATTTTGAGCCTTAGTGATGACTATTGGCTTTGATCTTCCTAAACAAATCCCGAATGCTCAGACTGAAGCAAAACGAAACCAGAGAACACAAGAAGAAAGATGTAGGAGGCATTTTAGTTTCAGAAAACATCAAAGGAACCAAGAGAAATTTTAGAATGGAAAAGTTTGAGCCCGGTGCGGACGGAACTCATCTTCAATGGCAGGAGTTGGTTTACCATGTTATGGTGTCTTGAGAACTGTGACATAGCACGAGACCCTACAAGACAAAATATAATGATCCATCCGGTTCTGACAAAATAATATCAGTGACAAAAGAAGCTAATTGGTGCCCCAATATGAAGGCAAACATCGCCACCTATGTTAGCAAATGTCTAACCATGTGCTAAAGTCAAGGCAAAGAACATCAAAAGGCCATCAAGATTATAGAGTACATACCCAATATACCTCAATGTCGGAAGCTGGGACCCAATATACTATGGGATTTTATTTTTGTCATGAAGCTCCCTAAGGTTCGTCACAAGCTATGACACTATTTGGGTGATTCTCCTACACAACTCCTAAGTCCGCAATCTTTTGTACCGATGAGGGAAACTGAATCCCTAGAGAAACTAACAAGAATGTATCGTAAAAGAAGTGGTCATGAGCATGGAATCCCGCCTCGACAATTATTTGTGATCGAACCCTAGATTCCCATCACATTTCTGGAGTCACTTCAAAAGCATTGGGTACAACTCTGACATGAGTGACTGCATAACATCCCCAAACTTCACGGATGATCTCACCCTTTGTATATATATAAATAATAATAAAAAAATATAAAAACGTAAGGAAAATAATCAATATATACGTATTCCAAAGGCTAATAACCAAAAGATTTCTCGCTTTTTATCCAAAGCATAATCTTTCAAACCTACCCGAATCCGAAGTCCCGTCGAGGTGTTCGAATTGAAAATCGAAAGACGTTGTGATCGCCGCGTATTGAATGGTTTTGAGAAGTTATTGGAATGGTGTTTCTAACTTTATATAATAAAATGCAAAAACGATTAAGGAAAAACTAAAAACGAAAGCTAAAAGTGATTAAAAGCTAAAAACAAGACGGGATCCTAAAAACGCGATTTAAAAACTTAAATTATCACAAATTAAAACCCTAAAATGATTTTTTAAGTTTTTCTAATCCTAAAAGACTAAACTAAAAGGAAAATTAAAGAAAATCCTAAATCGAAAGCTTTTAAAGTGAAAAAACGAAGAAAAAGTGAAAATCTAAAATATTAACCCTACAAAAACAAAATTAATTTTCCTAAGTTCTATTAGATAAAAGAAAATTTCAAAAAAAAAGAATTATATTTTTTTGAATTTTTAATAATTTATTATGAATTAAAAACAGTTTTAAAAAGAAAAATTAATTAAAAATACTAAATTAAGTTGTAAAAATCTGAAAAAAATACAAAAAAGTCCTAAATACTATGAAAAGCCTAGGAAACATAAGCTGGTGATACCAGCTTATCCAATAAACTACGAAATAAGAAGAAAAGGCTTATGAGCTTATTGGGCCTAAGTGGTTATAAAGAATAAATGTTGCAAATTAAAACTGAAAAAGACCCAAGGGCGACTTGTAGTAGAGACGTAGGTATGTGGGCAACGTTTGAAGTAGCCAAGGGGGAGGACTCAGGGGTCGATACCTTGGCCTCCCTTTTTGAAAAAAAATATTTTTTTTTTCTTTTTTTAAAAAACAAAAATACTTGTAAAACACTCTAAAATAAGCAAAATTAAAAAAAGCACTTTTTATAAAAAGCAAAAATAAGCTAGAAAAGTATCACGAAAAAAAGGCACGTTAATCACCTATTTTTTTTTAGCTAAGACCTAAAGAAGCGTAATTGTTGTGCTAGTTTTAAGAGCAAATAAGCCATGAGAAAAAGGAAAAATAAGCAAACCACAAATGAGGATCTATATCTATTAACAAATTGTAAGTAAAATAATAAGCACAAAAGATAACGTATGATAAGCAGAAAAAAGCATTAAGCAAATGCTAAAACTGCAGAGCAAACCACCCAAGGGTGACAACTTTTAGGCTTTTAGAAATAACCCAAAGAAGGATTCTAAAGGGCTTAAGGCTTACACTAGCTTAAAGCTAAGCTTAATGGCTATCTAAAAATGCAAAGGAAACAAAAATTGAAACAAAGATAAGCTATGAAAAGGACTATGAAAAAGGCTGTTCGCAATCAGCATATGCTGATTGTGTTTTTCTTAAGGAAAAAGTGACAAGTGCAGGCTCAAAAATAAGCTACAAAATAAGCTCAAAACTCAAAACCAAGTTAAAACAGATAAAGTGTGACTCAAAAGGAGCTTATGCTCAAATTTTCAAAAACTAAAAACATTTTTAAACATCTGAAAATTAAGATTGAAAAACACAGTTTTAACTAAAGGACACTTAATAAAAAATTGACAGATTTTTGCAAAATCAAAGGAAAACTTAAAGACACTTGACTACTCAATCAAGACTCTAAAAAGACACAAAACAAGTCTTAATATCAAGATTTGAAAGCTTAAGCTAATAAGCTCTTAGAAAGTGTTTGTCACCATAGTTTCAAAGAGCAAATTAGAAAAACTTGAAAATCCACTTTAAGACCCTAATAACTTTGAAAACAGATTAATAACTACTTAAGTAAGCTTGTTAAAGAAAGCCAAATGACCCAATGGTTTTTAAAAACTGTTTTCACCCGTTTGACCCACTATCCCAAACACCCCTTAAGATTTTAAAACCACTTTTTAAGCTTGAAAAACACTGATTTAAGCATGTAAATTCAAAGACAAATAAAAAGCAATTACAAATAAGTAATAAGCAGTAAGAAAAACACAAGGATGAGGACTAGAATAAGCAATTTAAATATAAGTAGTAACAAGCAATATAAAGGCAGTTTAAGCAATAAATTCAAACAAACAACAAATAAGCCATAAACTAAGACAAGTAAGCATGAATGGCAGCAAATACGCAACAAAAAGCAAGAATAAGCAAAACATAAGCTGATGAACAGTAAAAATAAGCAAAAATGTAAAAAGAAAGCTTACAAAAGTCCAAGCTTATGGCAATGAAATAAGCTTTCAACAGCTTATTAACAAACCTAAATGCTTCCCATAAGCTCTAAACCAAGGCCACCTTTATTACCTTGCTCCTTGTTTTCTTTCACAGATTCCTTGATTTGGATTTTTAAAAATAGAATTTAAACAAGGCTTTTATATAAGATTTGATTACATATAAACTTGTATAATAGCTTAAGAAAATAGTATTTAAATGACAATAAGCTTAAATGACAAATATTTAAAGGAAAACACTAAAATGCATAAAGTACAAATGACGAAGTATACAAAGAACAGAAATTTAAATGACAATTTAATTAAGAAGACAATGTATTAAAATGGTACAAATATTGGTTACAAGCTTTTGCCTAGAATACAAAAATTCGACAAAGAAGCTAATGAACTATACTACTCTATTTTATACTAAAGCTCTAGGTTCTTGATGTGTTTCTTCATAGAGAGATATCAGCAGTATGATTGTTGTGTGAGAGAGTAGCAAAAGCAATCTTGGCCATAATCTTCTGTCCCAAAGTCAAACATTATGTCCATTGATCTCATGTCTTCATTTCATGTCTATTTGGTTTGCTAGAAGACAGGCATTCTGCCAAGGTGGATTATGGCAGCTAGTGAGGTTAGAGAGGGTTGAGTATAGAGTGAACGGTTTTGAGTGACTGGGATTGAATAGTAAACGAGGCGTAACAGATGGTGAACAGTACTTGGGTTGTTTTGGCGGGTAAAATGTGTTTAAGGGTTAACAGGGTGTAAGTTTGAGGTTTAGGCAGGAAAGGTCCCTCATGTTGACATATGGTCCTTGGGCAAAACCACTGTTTCCCCCCCCCCCCCCCCCCCCCCCCCTTGTGGTGTCTAATAAATTTTTGTGATGTTGGTAAAAAGGGTCCCCAGAGGAAGAGTATATTGAGCTTTTTACATAGTACCAACCAAGACAGGGCCTAACAAGTTAAAGGTAAAAAGGGCGATATATGGGTTTGGTAGTTTAAGTGGCAATGAAATGGGATTAACGTTTGGGCTTTTGGTCAAACAGTTAGGGCCGTGTTGGATTTTAAATGGGAATTTGGAGCGGGGCGATTTAGGGATTAAAAGCTATAAGTCTTCAAGTAATATACACAATGGGCGACCAGCTCATTTTAAATGCGTTCGGGTGGGCCCATTAAGGTATTCTCTTCGTTACGGCTTTCGCGAGGGTTTACTGTTTGACTTTGTTTGGGGTTGCCCTTGACTTGACTTCTTGGTCTTTGGCTACGATGTCATGACTTGTCTTTTCACACGCTTTCCGTTCCGTGGTTCGGTTAGTCGTTTTTTGCATTTGGTTTTTTTGTCCTTTTCTCAGATATCCATTTCCTGCACAATATAAATGAAAACATACAAATACAATGTATTTTTGGTACGCTTTTGGTTATTTAAGTCTAGTTTTAATGGAAACGCATGTTAATTAAGCACATACCAAAATCCCCCATACTAAACTATTGCGTGTCCTCACGTAATGCTATAAGTAAGCACTTAGGAAAACTAAGATTCTCAATCCCCCTCGACTAATAACCTCGAAAAGTAGCTAAGTGTTCGTCAAGGGAAAATAAAGAATCAAGAGTTTAGAAAAGCCCCATTTTGACCATTTTTTAAATGTACACTTATTCCTACACATATTTTTGTATTTTTCTTTTTCTCATTCTTAGTAACTATCATATTTGACTTTCGTTATTTTATAACTTTTAGTGATCATATAACAAGATGCATTTCAATCCTAAAATGCCCGTAAAAAGGATAAATTCATCGTTCCCGACTTTTCACTTATTCCAAACCAAGTTTAAAACGAAATCACCGTTAAATATAAGTTAAGATACTAATACTACTCATATTTGTAACTTGTAAACTTTTCACTCCCAACAATTATTATATCTTAAGTGAAAGGTTATTTGAATTTCACCATGGATCAACGTTCTTTTGACAAAAATTCCATGCTTCACGTTCCACCCGAGAATAATGAGTTTGAAGGCGAGATCATCCCATGTAGCGAATTTCGTCTCGGCACATCCCAACCTTGCGGCTAAGTGGCCAGGCTTTTGACACCCCACAGAGACTAGTATCGGGACTCACGGACCTTCGGTTTCAAAAACTCTTAGGTTTCCCGTTTATACATAGCTTATTTAGAAAAACTTAAAATAAAATAGTCTTAGTTCAAAAGCATATTTAAATTTAAGAAAAAGAGATTTTCCCTATATTTATTAATTCACATTTACTACACTTAATATAATTATTCATTCTTAAGGAAATCCTCGACCTTTTAGAAGGCTGCAACATCGGTTGTGAGCCGGCAAGATGCATCAAACTTTTATCAGCCCACAGTTTATAACTATTACTCATTTTTTTTCTTTTTTTTTTCTTTTTTCACTTTATATTACCACGATATAGAGAAAATTTTGTTTTAGAAAATTTAAGTATAAATTTGAACTAAAATTATTAATATCGACTATACTTCAAAAATTGTTGATTTAAGTATATTTTCAAAAAGAAGCACGTATTATTAGTCCGGTTAGAAGCTTATGGGAAAAAAGCCACAAATACATACATAGAGCTCTTAAGATTTTCCAAATAATCCTTGTTTTCATCCAACATCAATAATAACTCCTATACATTCTTTGAACTTCGCGAAGTTCGCTAATGGTCCTTAGTCTAATAACATTAAGGATACAAGCTAGAGCTCACCACTGCTTGAACCGGATCATAAACTCTATTCTTATTCTACCCAGCAGGACAATCAAAATTGCTATAAACACACTTATTTATATACTTTTTGAAACTTTTTTAAATTTTTTCATTAATTTTTGAAATTTTGGTCTGTAAAAATCAGATTACGCAAAAAAACACACGACTCGACAGGTCACAATCAAATCGATAGAGCCCCATATTAGAATTAAACATTTGTTATCCAATGTTTTAAGAAGTCGCAAACGTAAATCCTAAAGCCATTTATTAAGTATAGCTTACAAAAAACGTTAGTCAAAGCGATCTTGGTAATATCGATGATTCCCACAATGAAGCTGAGATGAGACTGAAGCACTTATGATACCGACGAAGGAGCAAAACTGCGAGCATGAGAGGCTTCAAAAATCCGGGCAATCCTGGACATACAACACAAAACACGAAACATGGAAAAGGAAAGAGGCGAGCCTCTCACACAACAACAAAAAACATTTATTCATTACTACTACTACTTAATTAATAATTAGGATAAGCATGGGTTGTCACCCACGAAGCGCTTGTTTTAGGTCACTTAGCTTGACCCGATCTCCCCATACTTGAGTTGGTCAAGGAGGATAGAAATGGAGACACGAGACATCCAAAATACGGATGTCCTCTCCATAAAAGCAAGGAAAAATATCCATCGGGTTTTCAAAAATTTTAATGACTTTGAAAGCTTTAGAGTCCTTATGAGATAATTTTAGGAGAAGAGAAGTATGAACTCTTTTAGAAGTGATAATCCCGGGGTTGAAAATCTTTTCCTCATGTTTCTGATGAAAACGAGAGTAAAAGCTCCGACGCCCGAGAAACATTCTTTGTGGAAAGAAGTTCATAAAAAGGAGGATCAAATCCTCAAGATTAAGAGCATTATTGGAGCTTCTTTCTACATATCTTTCCGGTGATGAGCAACAGATTGGGGCCACGTCAAAGAGGTTTTCAGAATGAGTATACCGGATTAAATACCTTGTCCTCGTTTTTTTTGTTGGTCGGAAAGGCAAAGGCAATCAACCTTAGAAAAATCCTCAAAGATAAATCCGGTCATCACCCATGAAAAGGAAAGAAATCACTTAGATCTAAGGGAGATCAAGATTCATCAATCAAGATTTTAGAATCTTTGATTTTCTCTTCCTTGGAGTAAAAAGGATCATCATAAGTATTATCATTAACGGTCTCAAGATCGAGAAGTTCATCATCATAATCATCCCATAATGGTGGGGAAGACAATCAAGAGCATTTCAATCGGTGAACACTCAGAAATGGTATCAACGAGATAGTTATTCAAGAGAATTTTCATCAACCGAAATCTTCAGAGAATAGAAATCCATTATCCTTTAGTAGGAACATGGTTAAGACCAGCAAATACTCTAATTTCACGAAATCGGTATTCCATCGTAAGGGAAGATCATCATTTCCCGGTGGAATAAAATGTGACATGTGAGACGAGTTCATCGGCAACATCACTCCAGAAATAGTTGATAGTCTCTGAATCGGGAGACTAGAGTGAAGAAGAAAGTGGTACCGAAAAACACTTAACAAGACATTATGAAAAGGATCGAGACAGGATGTATAAAGAATTAGTATTTTCCGATGGAAATGAAACACTTGCGAGATAAGCTTTGAATATTCACTTCCCAATTAAATCACTTTCACATTTCCTTCGAATGGAAGCTAAGTGTGGGGTAGAAGAAAGAGACTTGTCTCTCGGGTTCTGAATCGGAGTGGGATTGCCACTCAATAGTGATTATCTAGCATACGCGAGGAGATCTTTGGTTTGTATCGCATTTACAAGTTCTCAATAATGTCTTCCTCCGGATCAAAGATATCATCATTAACTTCCGGTGAAGTTAAGTCGGTATGAGAAGTGAGAGAAGAAGTGGGATTTGCTACACGTGGGATGATTTGTTTGCAAACAAATCATTTAGAATTCCTCAAGTGAAACATTAGTAGACATCAACATTTGGAATGATTCTTTGATGAGGTTTCGATTTGACATAGCTTGAAGCTGTCATTTCTTATGTTCACAGATTATGTCATTTCCATTACCGTCAGGAAGGATCTTTCTTCTCCATGATTCAATACAAAGCCACTAGAGCGTTCGTCAGAACAGGGTCAACCCAAAATGAGGGGGACACGAGGATCACTTTCATAATTAACAATGACAAAATCAGCGGGAAATGTGAACTTTCCAACCGGAACAAAGACATCTCTTGCAATTCCGACCGGAGTGCAAATCTCACAATTAGCAAGTTCAAGAGTCATTTGGGTGGAAATAAGCTCAGGTAAACCTAACTTTTTCCACACCGAGAGTGGCATCAAGTTGATGCTAACACTTAGATCGGCTAGGGCCTTGCACTTAGAGCCTCACAAAACTCACACGGAATGATGATAAATTTCCTAGGTCTCCCTAGCTTCTCCGGGTAGTTTCTTTTACGGATAACCGCTGAGCAATTTTCATTAAGGGGTGTGTTTGCCAATTCAATAAGTTTCTCCTTGATGAAAGAGAGACTATACGCATCTTTGTTATTTCGGGGATTAGAATCAAAAGCCTCGACAAGATAGATATCAATGTGAAGTTAGTAAACATTACCAAAATATGTGTATTTAGGACTTTCATCTTTTCTTTTTGTTTCTCTTGGTTCATTCTAGACGGATAAGGAATATGAGGATAACGAGGATCCCTTTGGTGAATCACAAGTTTTGTTGAGACTCTAGTCGACGGTTTTATCATTTCACGACCAAGAGGAGGTGGGACCGTACAATGTTTATACTCACCAATTTTTGGCGTCCGTAGCAAGAGTCTCCTCTCACACGTTCATTATAAACCTCCGCTGATTTATGAATGGAGGAGCATACGAATATAGCAGATCCATCACAAGACAAGACCACACTCGATTGGTCATGGACCTTTTCACATTCACACCTTCAGGTTTAGCAATAGGTGCGGTTTGCTAGAGAGAGACCCCGTACCCGAATAGATGCGGTGTTCAATATTGGAAAAAGCTAGCCATCATGTTCTAAGCTTTTTTGTTTGATTTGCGACAGTAAAGCTTGAATCGAAGATTGCATTTCATTTCGTAACTCATTTTTTTTCCCACATTCATTATTGAGGATAGCATGGCTTTCTATTATCATCATTCATGTTCATCTCTCTCAACAACAACAACGGAGGAGGAGGAAAAGATAGAGATTGAACAAAAATGATGTTAATATGAAAGCCATTGCAACTCAAATTAATAATGGAAAAATGAGTTACGGAATGTAAATGCAATCTTCGATTCAAGCATTAATGTCAAAACAAACAAACAACTAAAACATGATGGCTAGCTTTTTCCATTATAACACCGCTTCTACTTCGGGTACGGGGTCTCTCCCTAGCAACACCATTGCTAACCCGAAGGGTGAATTGAAAGCCATTACCACTCGAAGTGGTCTTGTTCTTGATGGACCTACTATTCCTATGCCTCCTCCATCATAATCATCAGAGAGGAAGAACGTGTAAAAGGATCTTTAACGTGACCGGAAAAACATGGTAGAGCTATACCATTAAGGTCCCACCTCCTCTTGTCCAAAATGATAAACCTCCTTCTCAACGAAACTTTATGATTCACCAAAGGGATCCTCATTATCCTCATATCCCTTATCCGTCTAGAATGAACCAAGAGAAACAAAAAGAAAAAGATGAAGTCCAAATCCACAAATTTTGGTAAATGTTTAAATAACTTCACATTAATTCTGCTCTCTTGTCGATGCTTTGATTCTAATCCCGAAATACCAAAAGATGCTTAAGTCTCTCCTTTCCAACAAGGAGAAACTTATTGAATTGGCAAACACACCTCTTAACGAAAATTGCTCAGCGGTTATCCTAAAGAAGCTACCCGAGAAGCTAGGTAACCCTAGGAAATTTATCATTCCGTGTGGTTTTAGTGAGCTCAAGTGCAAGGCCCTAGCCGATCTAGGTACTAGCATAAACTTGATGCCACTCTCGGTGTGGAAAAAGTTAGGTTTACCCGAGCTTATTTCCAAGGGGGGTTGAAACCGTCCCACACCAAAGGTTCCCCACCACCAAAGCACACATTTTAAAAGGACGCTTGAACTTGCTAATCGTGAGATTTGCACTCCGGCCAGAATTACAAGAGATGTCTTTTTTCCGGTTGGAAAGTTCACATTTCCCGCTGATTTTGTCATTGTTGATTATGAAAGCGATCCTCATGTCCCCCTCATCTTGGGTTGACCTTTCTTACGGACCGCTCGTGCTTTGATTGACATTCATGGAGAAGAAATGATCCTCCGTGACGGTAATGAAAGACTAATCTTGAACATAAGAAATGACACTTCAAGCTATTCAAACGAACCTCATCAAGAATCAATCAACCTGATTGATGTCTACAATGTTTCACATGAGTAAATTCTTAAAGATTTGTTTGCAACAAATCATCCAAGTAGCAATCCCACTTCTTCTCTCACTTCTCATACCGACTTAACTTCACCGGAAGTTAATGATGATTTCTTTGATCCGAAGGAAGACATTATTGAGAACTTGCTAAATCTTGATAAAACCAAAGATCTCCCTCCATATCATGATAATCCATTGAGTGGCAATCCCACTCCGATTTCAGAACCCGAGACCAAGTCTTCTTCTTCTCCCCCACACTTACTTCCATCGAAGAATGAGTTTTAAATTTGGGAAGAATCAAAGACTTAATCTCGCACGTGATTCATTTCCACTCGGAAAATACTAATCCTTTAATCTCAACCTCTCACTCCATTTCTTAATTCCTTTAAGTGTTAGTACCAACTTCTACCACCTAGTCTCCACCGATTATCTGAGACTCATCAACTATTTATCTGAGAGAGAGTTTACGCACGATCGACACCGCTACACACACATTCACGGGAAATGAGATACGATCTATCGCCCTTTATGATTCCGAATCCGATCTTCGAGAATTAGAGTATTCATAACCATGTCCAACAAGGTAAATTGGATTCTATTACTCTCGAAGATTCGGTTGAACGAGGAAAATCCTTGATAACAATCTCACTTGGATCTACCATTTATCTGAGATGTTCACCGATGAACATGCTCTTGATTACTCATCCCCACCATTATGGGATGATTATGATGATGACTTCTCGATCTTGAGACCGTTAATGATGATACTTATGGGATGATCCTTTTTACTCCAAGGAAGAGAAAATCAAAGAATTCTAAAATCTTGATTATGAACTTATCTCTCCCTAGATCAAGTGAATTCTTCCTTCCTTTTAC
>BQNB010005094.1:0-52500 GCA_026074375.1 Tanacetum coccineum | reverse complement strand
TGCATGTGGTAGATACAATAAGAATAAATTTTGACCCGATCAAGCGTGTTGAGCTCTAGCTTGTTCCTTAACTTTTAGACTAAGCATTCGCGAATCTTCGCGAAGATCAAAGAATGATAGAGTTAATTATGAGTTGGATGCTAAACAAGGATTATTTGGAAATCTTAAGAGCTCATGTATGTAAATTTAGTGGCTTTTTTCTCCCATCGAGCTTCTACCGGACTAATAAACGTGTCTATTATTTGAAAATAACTTAAACCACAATTTTGAAGTATAGTCTATATCAATAATTTTAGTTCAAATTTATACTTAAATTTTCTAAAATGAAATTTCTCTATATCATGGCATTATATGTTTAAAAAAATGGAAAAAATGAAAAAAAAATGTGTAATAATTATAAACTGTGGGCTGATAAAAGTTTGCTGCATCTTGCCGGCTCACAACCGATGTTGCAGCCTTCTAAAAGGTCGAGGATTTCCTTAAGAATGAATAATTATATTAAGTGTAGTAAATGTGAATTAATAAATATAGGGAAAATCTCTTTTTCTTAAAGTTAAATAACTGCATTTGAACGTAAGACAATTTAATTTTAGTTTTCTAAATAGGCTATTATAAACGAGAAACCTAAGTAGGTTTTAGAAACCGAAGGTCCCCGTGAGTCCCGAAACTAGTCTCTGGGGGAGTCAAAAGACTGCCACTTAGCCGCAAGTTGGGATGTGCCGAGACGAAATTCGCTACATGGGATGATCTCGCCTTCAAACTCATTATTCTCGGGTGGAACGTGAAGCATGGAATTTTTGCAAAACGTTGATCCATGGTTGAAATTCAAAATAACACATTCACTTAAGATATAATAATTGTTGGGAGTGAAAAGTTTACAAGTTACAAATATGAGTAGTATTAGTATCTTAACTTATATTTAACGGTGATTTCGTTTTAAACTTGGTTGGAATAATGAAAAGATCGGGAACTATAATTTATCCTTTTTACGGTCAATTAGGATTGTAGAAATGCACATCTTGTTATATGATCACTAAAGTATATAAAATAACAAAGGTCCACATATGTTAAGTTACTAAGAATGAGAAAAACGAAAAAATACAAAAATATGTGTTAGAGAAATAAGTGTAATTTAAAAAATGGTCAAAATGGCGCTTTTCTAAACACATTGATTCTTATTTTACCCTTGACGAACACTTAGCTACTTTTCGAGCGTTATATAGCGTCGAGCGGGGGGATTGAGAGTTCACTAGTTTCCTAAGTGCTTACTTAACAAGCATTACGTAGAGGACACGCCAACAAGTTCTAAGTATGGTCGGATTTGCTACATGGTCTTCATTACACATACCGTATCCATTAAAACTAGACTATAAACATAACCAAAAGCTTTTACACAACATGACATTGTATTAGTAGTTTCATTTTATATTGTGCAGGAAATGGTTAACAGAGAAAAGGACAAAAAACAAGCCAGAAAACGACAAAACCGGAACACGGAACGGAAAAGCGTGAAAAGACAAAGTCAAAATCGTAGCCAAAGACCAAAAAGTCAAAGTCAAGGTCAACCCCAACAAAGTCAACAGTCAAACCCGAAGCCGTAACCAAAGAATACTTTATGGGCCCACCCGAACCCATTTAAATGGCCCGGGTCAGCCCATTAGTATATTACTTGAAGACTTATAAGCTTTTAATCCCTAAAATGGCCTAATTCCCATTTAAAATCCAACACAGCCCAAACTGTTTGACAAAGCCCAAACCATAACCCATTTCACCCACTTAACGACCAAACCCATTATCCCTTTTTACCTTTAACTTGTTAGTCCTGTATGGACTGTACATGTAAAAGCAATATACACCTCAAGGGACCTTTCTACAACATCACATACAAATTATAACACCACAAGGATTGTGGTTGCAAGACCATATAACAACATGAGGGACCTTTCCTGTCTAAACCTCAAACTTACACCCTGTTAACCCTTAAACACATTTTACCGCCAAAACAACCCAAGTACTGTTCATCATCCCTGTCTACCTTGTTTACTATTCACCCCAGTCCAAACCTTTCACTCTCATACTCACCCCAACTCACTACTGCCTATAACCACCGTGGCATCCTCTTGCAACCATTGGACATGGAATGAAGACAAGAGATCAATGGACATAATCGTTTGACTTTGGGACCAAGAAAAATTAAGGACCAAGATTGCTTTTGCCACTCTCTCACACAACAAACACACTGTTGATATCTCTCTATGAAGAAACACATCAAGAACCTAGAGCTTTAGTATAAAATAGAGTAGTATAGTTCATTAGCTTCTTGTCGAATTTTTATTCAAGTCAAAAGCTTGTAAACAACATTTGTACCATTTTAATACATTGTCTTCTTAATTAAATTGTCATTTAAATTTCAGTCTTTTGATTACTTGTCATTTACTTTTATGCATTTTAGTGTTTTCCTTTGAATATTTGTCATTTAAGCTTATTGTCATTTAAATACTATTTTCTTAAGCTATTATACATGTTTTTAAGTCATTAAATCTTATATAAAAGCCTTGTTTAAATTCTGTTTTTAAAAATCCAAAAAAAAAGGAATCTGTGAAGAACAACAAGGAGCAAGGTACATAAAGGATGGCCTTGGTTTAAAGCTATGAACCGAAAGCATTTAGGTTTTGTTACAAGCTGTTTGAAACCTTTATTCCATTGCCATAAGCTTGGACATTGTAAGCTTCTACTTTATTATTTTTGAGCTTATGTTTTACCTGTTCATCAGCTTATGTTTTTTTGCTTATACTTGCTTTTTTGTTGCTTATTTGCTGTCATACATGCCTACTTGTCTAGTTATGGCTACTTTGTTGTTTGTTTTGAGAATCTTATTCTTAAACTGCTTATATTGCTTGTAACTGCTTATATTATAAAACTTGCTTATTTCTAGCGTCCCATCCTTCGTGCTTTTTCATTACTCGCTATTACTTATTTGTAATTGCTTTTTATTTGTCTTTGAATTTACATGCTTAAATCAGTGTTTTTCAAGCTTAAAAAGTGGTTTTAAAATCTTAAGGGGTGTTTGGGATAGTGGGTCAAACGGGTGAAAACAGTTTTTAAAAACCATTGGGTCATTTGGCTTTCTTTAACAAGCTTACTTAAGTAGTTATTAATCTGTTTTCAAAGTTATTAGGGTCTTAAAGTGGATTTTCAAGTTTTTCTAATTTGCTCTTTGAAACTATGGTGACAAACACTTTCTAAGAGCTTATTACTTCTACGCTTTCAAATCTTGGATATTAAACATTGTCTTGTTTTGTGTCTTTTTAGAGTCTTGATTGAGTAGTCAAGTGTCTTTAAGTTTTCCTTTGATTTTGCAAAAATCTGTCAATTTTTTATTAAGTGTCCTTTAGTTAAAACTGTGTTTTTCAATCTTAATTTTCAGATGTTTAAAAATGTTTTAATTTTTGAAAATTTGAGCATAAGCTCCTTTTGAGTCACACTTTATCTGTTTTAACTTGGTTTTTAGTTTTGAGCTTATTTTGTAGCTTATTTTTGAGCCTGCACTTGTCACTTTTTCCTTAAGAAAAACACAATCAGCATATGCTGATTGCGAACAGCCTTTTTCATAGTCCTTTTTATAGCTTATCTTTGTTTCAATTTTTGTTTCCTTTGCATTTTTAGATAGCCATTAAGCTTAGCTTTAAGCTAGTGTATGCCTTAAGCCCTTTAGAATCCTTCTTAGTGCTTAATTTTAAGCCTAAAAGTTATCCCCTAGGGTGGTTTGCCCTGCAGTTTTAGCCCATTTGGCTTATTGCCTTTTTCTGCTTATCTACCTTATCTTTTGTGCTTATTTTTACTTACAATTGCTTAATAGATATAGGAACTCATTTGTGTTTGCTTATTTTCCTTTTTCTCTTGCTTATTTGCTCTTAAAAATAGCCAACAGTTAGCTCTTTAGGACTTAGCTAAAAAAAACGTAGAAACTGCCCTATTTTCTTGCTTATTTTCTAGCTTATTTTTGCTTTTTATAAAAAGTTCTTTTTTTAATTTTGCTTATTTTAGAGTGTTTTACAAGTTTTTTTTAAAAAAAAAGAAAAAAATATATTTTTATTCAAAAAGGGAGGCCAAGGTTCGAACCCTGGACCTCCCCCTTGACACTCAAACGTCCCACATACCATGCTATACTACAAGTCACCCTTGGGTCATTTTCAGTTTTAATTTGCAACATTTATTCTTTATAACCACTTAGGCCTAATAAGCTCATAAGCCTTTTTTGCTTATTTCGTAGCTTATTAGATAAGCTGGTATCACCAGCTTATTTTTCCTAGGCTTTTCATAGTATTTAGGACTTTTTTGTATTTTTTCAGATTTTTACAACTTAATTTAGTATTTTTAATTAATTTTTCTTTTTAAAATCGTTTTTAATTCATAATAAATTATTAAAAAGTCAAAAAAAATAATATTCTTTTTTTCTTAAAATTTTCTTTTATCAAATAGAACCTAGGAAAATTAATTTTGTTTTTGTAGGGTTAATATTTTAGATTTTCACTTTTTAAAGAAACGGGATTCAAATCTCGTCTCGTTTTCTCGTTTTTTTCACTTTAAAGCATTCGATTAGGATTTTCTTATAATTTTCCTTTTAGTTTAGTCATTTAGGATTATAAAAACTTAAAAAATCATTTTAGGTTTTAATTTGTGATAATTTATGTTTTTAAATCGCGTTTTTAGGGAACCCGTTCTTGTTTAGCTTTTTAATCACTTGTAAGCTTTCCGAGTTTTTTTTAGTTTTTCCGTTTAATCGTTTTTGCATTTTAATTATAGAAGTTAGAAAACCATTCCAATAACTTTCAAACCATTCAAACGCGCGATCACAAACGTCTTCGATTTTCAATTTGCACCTCGACGGGACTACGACTTCGGGTAGGTTTTGAAAGATTATGCTTTGGATAAAAGCGAATCTTTGAATAGCCTCTTGGAATACTTACTATTGATATTTATCCTTACGTATTTATATTTATTTATTATTATTTATATATATACAAAAGGGTGAGATCATCCGTGAGTTTGCGGATGATATGCAGTACTCATGTCCAGGTTAGTACCCAAAGCTTTTTGAAGTGACCTCCAGAAATGTGATGGGAATCTAGGGTCACGATCACAAATAATTGAGGCAGGGATTCCATGCCTCATGACCACTTCTTTTAGGTACATTCTTGTTAGTTTCTCTAGGGGATCAGTTTCCCTCATCGGTACAAAGATTGCGGACTTAGTGAGTTGGTGGACAATCACCCAAATAGTGTCATAGCCTTGTGACGACTTAGGGAGCTTCATGACAAAATCCATAGTAATATTGTCCCACTTCCATTGAGGTATATCGGGTTGTACCAATAATCCTGATGGCCTTTGATGTTCTGTCTTGACTTTAGCACATGTTAGACATTTGCTAACATAGGTGGCGATGTTGGCCTTCATATTGGGGCACCAATATAGCTTCTTCATGTCCTGATACATTTTGTCAGAACCCGGATGGATATAATATTTTGACTTGTAGGACTCGTGCATGATCACAGTTCTCAAATCACCATAACATGGTAACCAACTCCTGCCATTGAAGCATAGAGTTCCATCCGCACGGGGCTCCAACTTTTCCATTCTAAATTCTCCTGATACTTTTGGTTTTCAACTAACGATTGCCTCCAACATCTGTCTTCTTGAGATTCTCTGGTTTTCGTGCTTCAGTCTGAGCATTCGGGATTTGTTTAGGAAGATCAAAGCCAATAGTCATCACTAAGGCTCAAAATCTTAATGGTTTACTCTGCTCCTTCCTGCTCAAAGCATCAGCAACAACATTCGCTTTCCTTGGGTGGTAACGGATCTCACAGTCGTAATCACTGAGCAGTTCTAACCAATGACGCTGCCTCATATTCAGCTCCTTTTGATTAAGAATGTGTTGTAGACTCTTGTGATCCGTGAACACCGTACACTTGGTTCTGTACAAATAGTGTCTCCAAAGTTTTAAGAAAAAAAAAAAAAACAAGAAAACACTACCGCGAGCAAAGTTTCCAATCATGAGTTGTATAGTTCTTCTCATGAATTTTTAATTGGTGTGATGCATAAGAAATAAATTTCTCTCTTTGCATTAATACAGCACCAATCCCTTATGCGACGCATCATAATAGACTACGAAATCTTCGCTTCCCTCAAGTAAAGCCAGAATTGGCGCACTGACACAACTATTCTTAATAACGAGAAAGCGTGATCCTGTTATTTACCCCACACCACCAATATCCGAACATAACTCCTTCTGAGTAAGTTTGGTCATTGACTTGGCAATCTTTGAAAATCCTTCGATGAATCATCGGTAATACCCAACGAGACCTAAGAATTGGCGAATCTACATTGGCGTCTTAGGAGATTCCTAGTCCTTTATGGATTCGATTTTGGCGGGGTCCACATGAATGCCTTGACTATCAATCATGTGGCCGAGAAATTGTACCTTAGGAATCCAAAATTCACATTTAGAGAACTTAGCATACAACTTCTCTTTCTTAAGCAATTCCAGAACTGCCTTAAGATGTTCTTCATGCTCCTTCTTGTTCTTGGAGTAGATAAGGACATCGTCAATAAAGACAATCACAAATTTATCTAAAAATGGCTTGCACACGCAGTTCATGAGATCCATAAATACCGCTGGTGCATTCGTCAAGCCAAATGGCATAACTTGGAACTCGTAATGACCATACCGAGTTCTGAATGCCGTTTCAGAATATCCTCCTCTCGTACCCGAAGCTGGTGATAACCTGATCGCAAGTCTATCTTAGAATAAACACTAGATCCTTATAGTTGATCAAACAAAGCATCGATCCTTGGGAGTGGATAACGATTCTTCACTGTCAGCTTGTTCAGTTCCTGATAGTCAATGCACATTCGAAACGATCCATCCTTATTTTTGACAAACAAGACCGGAGCTCCTCAAGGTGAGGAACTGGGTCTTATAAAGCCCTTGTCAAATAGTTCTTTCAGTTGCTCCGACAACTCTTTCATTTCAAAAGGCGCCAATCGATAAGGTGCCCGTGCTACAAGTAAAACACCGGGTATCAGATCGATTTGAAATTCTACTTGTCGAGTCGAAGGAAGACCCGGCAAGTCCTTTGGGAATAAATCAGGAAAATCTCAAACTATCGGTACATCCTCAAGTCGCTTCTTCTCCGACCTGTCTTCCGTCTCCTTTGTATTAACGTTTGCCAAAAAGACTGGACATCCTTTTAGCATGTATTCTTGTGTTTTGGTGTACGAGATAATGTGTAAACGAGCCTCGTGTCCCTGGTTGCTTCCGTCACCGTGAACGATTAGAGTTTCATCTCCCCAAGGGATACAGACGATCTTCTCGGCACACACAATGATTGCTTGGTACTTTACCAACCAATCCATACCAATTATAGCGTCGAAACTACCAAGTTCTACCGGCATTAAGTCTATGTTGAATGAATGGTTCAGGATATTTAATGTACAACCCCTAAGGATAGTGTTCAACCCAATTATTCTCCCGTCGGCTAGTTCAACATCATAATAGTGATCTAATGCTGTCGGTGTGATATGAATTTGGGAGCTGAATGCAGTGGATACAAAAATTCTATCGACACCAGTATAAAATAAGATAGAAGCATAACGGTTGTTTAGAAGGAACGTACCCGTCATGACGTTGGAGTCTGGGTTTATCCCTGCATGCCCTACCGCATATACCTTGGCTGGAGCATTGCCACTTTCAACTTGGTTACCATGGTTATTGTTGTTCTTTAGCTTTGGACATTCCCTCTTAAAATGTCCCTGAACTCCACACTCATAACAAGTAGGTCTCTGGCCTAACCCAGTGCCCTTCTGGTTGTTAGCATTCTTAGCACTTGCCGTACTCCTACAGTCACGAGCAAAATGATAAACATTGTTGCATTTGTGGCAATTTGGAGCACACGGACCATCGTGGTGATAATTGCATTTTGAGCATAGGGGTTTAGATCCGCCATATTGTTTCTTCTCAACAGTCCCTGCAGCATAAGCCCTGCCTGTGTTCTGCCTCTTGTTTTGGTGTTGTTGCTGTGGTTGTTGGTTATTATCTTTCTTTCTCTTGTTCTCTGTCTCACGGTCAACAAAAGTACGGATTCTCTTATCCATCACTTCGATTTCCATTTCAGTTGCCTCTTGCATTATCTTAGGCTTGGATGCTACTACACTTCCGTGGATCATGTCGGGTAAGCCACCGACATATTTCTCAATCTTGTCAGATTCTTCAGGAAACATTCTACCACATAGCAGTGCCAGTTCCTAAAAATGTTGGTTGTACCCTATCACATCGGTACCCTTCACTTTCAATTCCCACAGATCGACTTTGAGTTTTTTAATCTCGATCCTTGGGCAATACTTGTCAGTCATTTTCTTCTTTAGTTCAGTCCAGGTCATTGCATAAGCAATGTCATTACCAACAGTCCTAATGTGGGAGTTCCACCACGTTAGAGCATTTCCCAGAAGAGTACAAGTAGAGAACTTAATTTGGTTTTCCACAGAACAATTGCTTATGCGGAACACAGTTTCCATTTTCTCAATCCATTAAGTCAATTCGATAACTCCTTCTGTGCCTTTGAAATTTAGAGGTTGGCACTTTATGAAGTCTGGGTAAGTGTACTCACGAGTGACTCGCTCGTTTCTCCTAGCACCTGTTCCTGAATTGTGGCTGTCGACGCCATTCGTGTTTGCATCACGTGCTGCTAAAATGGCAGTAACGCCTTGGTCAATCATTGCTTGAAGTTGAGCATTAGTGACAGTGGTAGTGGTGGTGGCTGTTGCGGCCGGTGTTGTTTCTGGGTTTAACCTTGTGGTCCTTCTCTTTGGTGCCATTTTCTTCAAATCACAAGAAAATATAATACCCGTTAGATTTCATAAAATCATAACCATGACATGACATATATCCAATAAGTAAAATGAGATAACATCACACAGTGAAATGCACAACTGAATTAAAATTAACAATGGTGTAGGTAAATCGACATTCATTAATAATAAATTCGATTACAGACATGACATAATACCACCATTCTATATATAATTGGAAAACATACTTGATTGGTTCAGATACAAAATGATCACAATGATTAGGTTACAAGATAAAAGAATATATACAACCTAAAGCCATACTAGCTGGGAGTTACCCGTAATACTTAGTAGGCTGTACAAAATAACTAGCCATAACAGAATCTAGGAACTGCGACCAGCCTCCTCTGGTGCATCTGGCTGTGCATGACCTTTGGCGGGTCCCTGCTGTCTCTCAAACTCTGTCATCTGAGTCTGAAGTCTCTTTAGCAGCTTTAGTGCCTCTGTGAACTGCTTCTGCCTCCTGCAATCTGCCGCCAACATCTCTGTAATCACCGCCTGCCTCCTGCGGTCTGCTGCTTGTAGCTCTGTAATCACTGATAGCTGAGCTAACACTGTGGTACGTAGTGACATAACCTCTGCACGCGCAAGGTGACTCGCGTCCATGGATCATCCCCAAGCCTCTTGGGACATCCTAGCCTCAGCCTCCATGAGTCTAGCAGTACGTGCATGTGCACGCCTATCCCTAAACAACATGTTGAGCCGACCAATCAATAGCTGTCGCTCAGTCTGCTCATCATCCAACCTCATATAAACCTCGTCTGTGTCCTGCCTAACCCTAGTCTCAAACTCTGTCATCCTTTGGCTAAACATCGATAACTACTGGTGTCCCCTGCATGACCTCAACTATCTCAACCCAAGAGTCAGTGCTCCCATATCCAACATCTCTCTCTAGATCACACCTGATCTCCCTATCCATAGTGGCAACAAAACCATAGTCTGACCTAAGACCTCCAGCCGGTCTAGCAGCAGCAGCAGACGAGCTCTCTCCAACCTCGTACCTAGGACCAAGAGCGATGCCTAACCTCTTCTAAGGTGGTAAGGTAACCTCGGGTCTGTCTGTTCTACGGTCAGTAGAGAGTAGATGCAAAGGTGGTGTCCCTGATGATGGTGCATCTGGTCTGGTGTAGGAGAGTATGATGGGTGGTGGTAATGGCAGTGAATGGGAAGTAGATGCAGCCTTAGCTCTCAGCCTGATCATTGCAGCTCGATAGCCCAACGAACAAATAGGACTAACAGGTGGTGATGGAGATAACACAGGCACTGGTGATGATACTGGTAGTGGTGGTGAGGAAATATGAGGTAGTGGTGGTGATACTGGTAGTGGTGATAGTATCGGGGGTAGTGGTGGAGAAGGTATCTGGGGAAGTGGTGATGACCATGGGGAGAGCGGTGATGATGGTGGAGTAGATATAGCGAGAAGTCTGGCAACCTCTGCATCAGACCATACTGGTGTAGGTACTGGAGCTGGAATAGAAATCCTAGCTGTAACGCGATATGCAGGGTGTGGTGGTGGTGTGGCCGCAGACTCGTCAGTCTCGAACGACTCTATCTCCTCCGCACATGGGGCCTGATCGACAGCTGGTAAAGCAACAACTCTGGAGTCAGCAGGAGCTAGGTGCTCCTCCTCATCATCATCAGCCTCGATGTCAACATCATCATCCTCATCATCCTCTGATGACTCATCCTCGTCATCGCCGTCATCTCCTCTGTTGGTAGGATAATCGACAGGATCCTCCTCAGGGTCCTCGTCGTCATCCTCCTTCGGATCCTCCTCAGGATCGGACTCCAGAACATAATCTGGTGACTGAGCAGTGGGTGAGGCAGCAGCAGGCAGTGGCTGCTCCTCAGCCAGAAACACCTCGTCCTCCTGCGGCATATACTCGGGATATACCGGCTCTGGGACAAAGTCTGGTAGGGGTGGTGACTGTGGCTCCTCGGGGCCAGGTATGTAGTCTGGTGATGGCGGGGCCTGTAAGGCGACCTGCACATACGGGTCATCTAGCATCCAGGGCAGTCCCTCGTGCTCAGGTCCAACAACTCCTGGTGATCCAATGTCTGATAAGCCCTCGAACGGACTGGACACCTCTGTGTATGTAACCGTGGATTCATCTGAATCTGACATGACTGTATCTGAAAATCCAAAATAGCTTATATTAGTATTTAATATAAGACCCTTATAGTAATATACATTTATATCATAATATGTATATCAATCATGAATGCATCTAGTCTAATCAACTAATGCAACAACTAGTGTATGTATGTATGTATGTATGTCCCGTGCAAACCCCTTTGTATGAATGCAATGTTTGAAAATGGTTATAGTCCAGCAAAAATGTAACACCCCCAAAATGGGTCGCAGCGGAATAAGGGTCAGAGAGTGTTACTTCATAGATCAATAGCACAAGATATGAGAACGACCTCTATATGAGTCGTTAAAAATTGATACATTGGATTAAATAAACTTGTTTGTTACAATAGCCCGAAGCTTAAATTGTTCATTCATGAAAAGTAAAGATTTTAAGACATAACAGATATTCCCAAAATGTAATGCACCCAAATCTTTATAGTAATGACTCTAAAATGGTGACCACCAATGTATCCTTGTTTCTCGTACCTTATTGACCTGAGAAAAACATGCTTTAAAACGTCAACATAAAGTTGGTGAATTCACAGGTTTAATAAATGTATAAAATAGGACCGCAAGATTTCCAATGTAAGACATGTAACACATATAATATCTCAAAAGTAATTACGAAGTGCACTAAGCTCATGACACCGAAGCTCGACATCTATGTATGCACGTAATGTGCCCGTGTAGATGTTCAAACCTGCAACATCCAAATTGTTCCGACATGTATACATTCGTTGTTTTAGTACATTCGAAACTGGTGAGCGCTACTCACCCGAACGGGGATGTCAATCCCAAATAGATCTATTCATAACATTCGCGCTCGCTAACTAGCAATTGACAGTTCATGATAGTGGGCAATAGTGGGTTTAGCTACTTAGGCCAACTCGTAACTTGTTTAAAAGGGTACTTGCGTCCAAATGTAAAACGATGCATGTTTCTCACCCCAAAGTTGTAAAACAATATAATTGTATAAAAGCGGGGCTATGAACTCACCGTAAGTGAATGATTGATTATCTAAATCAAATAAGTGAATCGTCTCGGCAAGCCGAATGCAACCTAATTAATTATAGGCCGTATGAGTATAATGTATTATATATAAATAAAGCATCACATGTTATATAGTTACACCACCACCTACTAGTTTTTATTAGATTTTTAAAGGTTGAAATAATGATTAAACCGTACGTTGTTAAATAAGAGCATATGTACTTGTATCCGTAAAGAAAGTATTATTTTTCATTTACTAATGTACCATTTGTAAAAATATATGATTTAATGTTTTTATTGATTACATAATGATATTTCATTATTAATTTAATTGTTTTATAAAAATAATGTATAAAAGTAAAAATAGTGCGCGCGATTTTAAAACCTCATATCTTTATCGTTTTAACTCAGTTTTATACGTTTCTTATGTCCACGACTTCGTATTGAGAAAATCTATCAAAATATCATATTTATAAAAATTAAACCTCTGATGAACAGTAACATTTACTGTTCATAACAGTTCATAAAAACTGTTTTTATGTAATTAATTATATATAACTTATAAAATGCGTAACTTGTTCATTTTAATTCCGTTTCTCAAGTTTCTTATGTCCACGACTTCGTATTGAGAAAATCTATCAAAATATCATATTTTAAAAATTAAACCTCTGATGAACAGTAACATTTACTGTTCATAACAGTTCATAAAACTGTTTTTATGTAATTAATTATATATAACTTATAAAATACATAACTTGTTCATTTTAATTCCGTTTCTAAGGTTTCTTATGTCCTTGGATTCATCATGAAGAGTACTATATTTATAAAATATCTATTTTTATAGTTCAGATCCGAAACAGTAGGTATGTGCATAAAATAACTTTTATAAAATCACTTTTATACGTTTAATTAACGTAAACTTGTAAATGTCATATCTTCCTCGTTATAAATCCGTTTTTCAAGTTCCTTATATGCTTACGATCCTTGTAATGAGTACTATTTTAATAAAATATAAAATGTATAAGTTAAGTGTCGAATTCCAACAGTAGGTATTTAAAAGTTAATTAGGGTTTTTGATTAATAAAGCAAGTTTTATAATTACTTTTATTTAGGAACCTTGCACCATTATTTTACCAAGTTTTCTACCATATGTCATACATATAATAAGTCCTCTAATAGTCCATAACACTTGTTCAAATGAAATCCATGTCCTTGTGATCTTTTGATACATAAGTTTGTAAATAAACCTTCAACACCATTTAATTTGTAAATCATTCATATAAATTATTTAACACTTTTACTAAGCATGTCCCTTTATTTCAAGTATTATTTTACTATATACAACATAAAATTCGAATTTAGTAAGCTCCTAAATACCTCATATATCACAAAAATGAATCTAGGTGGTGTTTAACATATATAACAAGTATGTACATAAAAGATAATGAAGGAATGAACATGAAATGCTTTAAATAGACCTTATAGAAGATGAGTAGAATGATGAACACAAGATATAAACCCTACCCAAGCTTCCAAAATCAAAACCCTAATCAAGAAAACCCTAAATATGCTTTCTTGATTAATCCTTGTTAAACCCGAATCCAAGCTTGTTAACACCTTGAGTAACCTTAGATGACCTTAGAATGAACACTTGAATACTTGGAATGCCTTGGATACAAAATTAAAATGAAACCCTAGCTCCTATAATGTTGGCCGTGGGTTTTGGTTATGCTTGAGAGAGGAATTTTTGCTTGCAATGAGAGAGTATGAGTTAATTATCATGGGACTTGCCTTTTATGGACTCTTGGAAACCTTAAACCACCTAAAAGGAAACCATGGGATGCATGTGGTTTAAGTACAAGTTGCAAAGAGCTCTCCTCCTCCCTAGGAGGAGGCCATGGATCATATGGGATGTAGGGTATCAAGATGGGACAATTTGCTAGTAATGTGGGTCTAAAGGTACATAAGTATAAGGTTTAACATGTGTAAAATAGGAGTTAGTGGGAGTTTTGTATATATTTCTTGTGTAACAACTCATATCTGGCCCTAAGATGATATAACATGATAAAATGAATTAATTTTTGTGTATTGGGTATAAATGTGGGTATTGGTTTGAGTATAGATAGGTATAGGTGCTCCCGGGTATATCCGAATATAATTTATTGCGAAATGTAAGTGTTTTACGTAACCAACAAAAATAAATTTTAAAAAGTTATAAATTATACTCCTAATAATCATATAACACTTGCTTGATGTAAACTTTAGTTTGTTTGGTGTCCGTTTACATTGAACGTTGATTTTTAGTTTACGCGATTTAACTATAAGATAATAATTAAAAGCAAACGCGTAAAACTCTAAAAATAAATAATGGAATTAATTATAGTCGTAAATAACCTGAAAATGAGAAATGTTACACTAAGAGTAGGCCGTGTAGAGGTGAGACTATAAAGGTTGAACATGTGTTGATGGAATTTTAGCCAACCATTAGGAATGTGGAGTTTGTTATGGGAGGCACAAGTGTGAAGGAAGTTAGAAATCCAAAGGTCAAGCTATCCCATTGTTGCATTGCAACGACCATTTCGGGTAGTACAGGTTCCACCCAAAGGATTACCGAGATTGACCTCTTCTACCTCTACTGCATCTACACTGAGGGGGTTGTTTGCCACATCCTGTATTGGTTAGCTAAGTATCTCAAGGGGTTAGGGATAGGAATGTGATTTGTGGGGGGATGTTTGTAACTAAGATCGCTTGATCCTTGGGGATTTTGACTAGAGAGATGATAGATGCATTTAAGTGTTGAGCCTCGAGCCCATGTCTTCAAGAAGAAGTCATTAATTAGTATAGGAATTATCATGTAGCTTGATGGAGGGACATCTTGTTGGCCCGCAACACGTGTAGTCAGGGAGGACGATGAGGCTGAGGAGGCGGTTGAAGAGGGGGTCGGTGGATCTTCTGATGTGTACCAAAACATGAGCAGGAGCAACTGGCAAGCTCATCTAGATCAATGGATGGACCAGATGGATGGCCGTTGGGGGCAGATGGAGACCTAGATGGCAAGGCAAGACCAACGAGCTGATTGGACATATGATCACACTGTCCGGCAATTCCAGTACCTTTTTACTCGTGACAAATTGGACCCTCACCTCCATATTGATCCGTTTCCTAGGTACAAGCAGGACTACCCTCTTTATGGATACACGGACCCTATGCCACGCCGTTATGTTTACTACCAATATCCCCTTCACCCACCCAGCTCCCGAATGGCTCTTCTTGATCATGCTTGTTTAATCCCCGTACTTTTTATTATTCTCTCATGTTTGGGACAATTATGAATTGTAATAGTGTAGGATTTGGATCTTTGACTTCTATCCCGATTATCTTTATGCATCATTATTTGTTGGTTTATTGATTGTCATGTGTGTTTTAATTCTTTATCATTTGTTTTTATATATTTGAATTATGTGATCATGCTTTGTTTTTAACTTCGTCTTAATTACAATCAAAGGTATTTTGCATCAAATAAGTGTAGGGAAAAATATCCGGTTTCTAAGAACCATTTCAGAGTTATTAAATAAATTGTTTAGATTAATTTACGTCTTGTATCATGTTTGTCAGAGTCATATGTTTGTGCTAATAATTTTCGTGGTTTATGAAGTGTTTTCCAGGAAATAACTAATAGGAATTGCGTGCAGAAAATTTTATAAGAAACAAAAAAATTGTTTACAGACACTAGAGACGGCGTCGCCAGCCTAGATACAGTAAACATGGTATTTCTTTTAATTTTTGAAAATTAATTATGTATAATTTCCAAAATTTGTAATTTTCCTAAAACTTATAGAAAACTACGATTTCATCTAGCACATTCATCCTATCTCTATTGCTTTCGTAGTGTCAAAACCCTAATCACATAATTGTATATTATTATCCCGCTGATTTTACGCTAGGTATAGTTGTTTTTTGTCTTTGATTTACAGGTTATATTTGATGAGAAGAAGCTTTGGAGTTATTTATAGTTTCATGTGGATGAGTCTTGGATGACGATTTAGCCAGCTTGTCATTTGTTTCTTCTCTATTATTGAGCAAACCAGAGGAGTACTAGTTTCTTTTACTTTTTCTTTTCCCTTTATCCGTTTATTTGGGTACTTTTAAGAACATTAAGGACCATGTTCAATCTAAGTGTAGGGGGAAATAAACCTTAGAAACCATTCCTTCAATTGCAATTTGCCTTGTCCTTAAAATAAGCTTTAGAAACTATTCCTCCAATTGCAATTTGCTTTGCCCTTAAAAAAGATGAGTAATATACCAAAACATAGCGTAGAAGGTAATTTTGACCTAGATTTTAAATTTTTTATGGCACATACCACTCAAAAAAACTCCTCCAAAAAAATATGAGGTTCGCCTCTAGATCTTTAGGAATTTAGGTATCCATCTTTGATACCTAAGATAGTTTTACCTTTAGCTTACTTGAGTTAAGGAATGAGCAATCATATATGTCGCGTTCATGGATTTTTTCGTGCATATGTGGTTTTGTCTCTTTTTCTGGAGCATTGGTATCGGTTAACCTTATATGAGAGTGTACCAGTTGTGTATCAAATTCTAGAACTTCTTCTTGTGATGCATCCCGAGACCGCAAGTGAGATCACATTCATGTGATTAGGATTTGCTAAATGATAAGAGGCATTAGGATAAACCCTGTTTTAAACCTGTAATTGTTATTATGGTCTCCCTGATCATATAACTATCCACACACCATTGCTTCGCACTCATATTTAGTGCAAGATACCCCTAGTACACCCCTTCGAGCCTATCCTTTTCACGGTTCTCGTAATTTTCTAGTGGATTCCAAATTATAAATGAAGAGCATTGTTTACACCTACACCAATTGTTACACCCAATTCGCCTTAGCCTTCCATGTATTTACTCGTTTTTAGTACATTATTGTTATAAACCCAGTTAATTAATTGCTTGAGTATGTGGTTGCTAAGTCGAGTCTTTTATTAGTGCATACAGATTTGGGACGATTAGGATTCATGGTAGTTTTTATTTTATGAGGAAATAGGGATGAAGTCAAATTATTACCCCCATACATGCTTAATACACTCCATGTTATTATGATCCTTTCAATTATGGTCATTAGATTTTTTTATGTATACGAGTTCTAAAACTCAAGTGTATGGGTGCGTTTATAAACCCCAAGTCATGTATTATTATGTTTCAGCAGATGGCAGGGCAAGAGTGTACGAAAAAAATAAAAAAAGAGTGAAAAGAAAAAGAAAGAAAAAAATCAAAGAAAATAGAAAAAGAAGAAAAAAAGTGTACGGCTTTCCATCTTGTTTATGTTTATGTTTATGTCAAGAAAAAGGTCAGAAAAGAAAAATAAAGAGTTTGATGTAGAGTTTGTATATCTTAGTCCTAGTGTGGTCGAGTCTTGGCTTAGCAACGCCTTCGCATGTATTCTGGTATATTAATTAACTCACCACCACCCCAAATCTACCCAAATATATCCCATCCGTTTAACTTACACCCATACATCACAACCCTTTAAAGACCTCTTTGATAGTAATTCCTAGGTGCTTACGCCATAGCGGTAGAGATTTGATCCTTTACCAAGCCTGTGGTAATTTATATACTATAACAAGTAATGAGTGTTAATTTTCCGTTTCCCATATTGTTATAACTCATTATACACTCGAGAGAAAGAGAGAATCCAAACACTTATGTGAGGTACTAGTATATAATTTATGTGCTTTTAATTACGAGTTCTAATTGGTTGTGTCATAAACTATCTTTAAAAAATAAGTTAAATGCCCCCGATATTGCTATTGTCCAGGTAGAAAAGCCCATTTGCTTGAGGACAAGCAAATCCCAAGTGTCGGGGTATTTGATGAGGTGTCATTTTATACACTTTTTCGAAGTTACTAACCCCCTAAATCAAGCAAATATGCCCAAAATACGTGCTTAATCATTTGTTTTTGTGTTTTTAGCATTTGGATGGCTTTTAAAGGAAATACACGTGACTTGGGCTCATTTGGAGAAGAGACGGACAAGATTACAACTCTACACCAAAGTCACTGAAGAAAATGCGCATAGTGGCTAGAGGCGGCGTCACAATTATTGGTGACGGCGTCAGGATTGTAAAGAGACAGCGTCAGAGAAATCAAGACGGCGCCAGATCTTAACCGACTTAAAGAAGCCCTAGAATATTTTGTGGGGAGACGGCGTCAGGATTATAACACGACGCCGTCACGTCCGTTTTCCTATATATACAAACTCGATTTTAGGGTTTTGTGTGTGCAACTATTAGGAGACGAACTATATCGTTAGGGTTCGAGTGTAGAAGTTTTTAGGGTATAAATACCCTCTAGTACCATCCTTATATTCATGTTTTAATCAAGTGAAGTCCATTATCTCTTAATCTTTCAATATGTCTATGTGTTGTTTGATTAATTATTGTTCTTCACTTCTCTTTAACATGCTAGGCTAGATCCATTAGTATTTACTTATGATTGCATGAAACTTAGTTTTTAGTTCCTTTTAATATTGCTTCTTGTGATGGATGTGCGCGTTAGGCTCTAGAAAGCTGGCTATAAAATATTACATTAGCATAGATGTCTAGAGAAACGCGAGTGTGTAGAAAGAATACCATCGGTAACAGTCTTCATACTACCTTACCCCTAATATGGTTGATCCCTCTTAAGTGTTTTAATGCATGTAATGTACTCTTAGGGGCCTTGTAATAGTCTTCATACTACCTTACATGTGCGTTGCATTAACGGAATATTAAATAGACGGCGGATTCTTGTAATTCATTCATGACCTATGAAATACTTACACAGATCATTACAAGAGTGACAAAGCAATAGGATTAGGAGAAGCAAACTAAGGAGTAATGCATGATTAAGTAAATACATTTGTTTTTCTATCATGTTTCGACCAACATAGCTTAGATTTAATTTTTGTTTAATTAGTTTTAAAACCAATCCTCTTAAAACCAGAATTTACCTGCTTTCATAAAAATATAAAAACATAAAAATAATCTTCTTTCAACCCCTTAGACCTTAGTGAAATTTTGTTCGAGCCTTCCAAACCTATTCCCTTAGAGAACGAAAACAACCTTCGAGTCTTGCATATACTACACTACAACGGTTAGGTACACTAGCTAGGGAGTTGTAAAACTTCTTGTGAAGTCCACAACGACCCACATCAAGTTTTTGGCACTGCTGCATGGGGAATAGTTAGGTTTTGAGTTTTATTTAGCTTAGGTCTACTCGCTTGATTCCTATCAAGTGAGATTTTATTTTCTGTCAATTACATTTCTTGTAGTCTATCTTTTCTTTATGTTATTTGTTTTGTAAATCTTTTTTGTTGACCTCCATAGAAAATGTAAATCATAACCGTACTTTTGAGGATTACTCTAGACCTAGCCACGAGGGCTATCGAAACACCATTGAGCTCCCCGATAAGAACAATGTGGTGCCTCTGCGACCCGACACCATCTGGTTGGTGTAAAACGGATGCTCTTTCCATGGACTTTGATCCGGGGATCCAAATCAACATCTTAAGGATTTTCTAAAACTAGTGGACTCACATGACCTTGATGTTGCATATAGGGAAAGGAAGCACCTGCGTTTATTTCAATTTTCCCCTCGTGATCAAGCCAGCAATTGGCTTGAACGTATTCCAGCAGGATCCATCTCTACTTGAGAGGATCTTACTACCCGTTTCCTAGCTCAATTCTTTCTACTGGGAAGGACTGCTAAACTCTGGAATGACATCTTGATGTTCCAACAACATCAAGTTGAATCTCTCTCTGAAGCATGGACTCGTTGCAAGGACTTACTCCAAAAGGTCCCTCATCATGGCATCGATCTCTGGATCTAAGTACAAATATTTTACGACCGCATCGATCACACCCTGAAAAGGACAGTAGACTACGCCGCCGAAGGCCGATTAAGGAAAATGAGTGCAGAAAAAGCCTGGGCCACTATCGAGGAGTTGGCTCGATATGAGGATGAAGGATGGAACGATCTCATCTTCCCAGAAGAAGGAAGCCTTACCTATAAAAACCCTTAACATTGAACAATTATTAGGGGTCATGGAGTGCCAAGTTGACACGCTTATAAAGATTGCAATCTCACTAATAGGGAGGAGTGAAAACGTTTGTGGGATGTCGAGCGACATGATGCGTCAACTACTGCCGGAACGGCCTCGTCAGGAAGCGTTCAAGGGTCTTGTGATGAATTTCATACTCGATCTAGAAGAAAAAGTTAGACAACTCGAAGAGTACATGTGTGTTATTGGAAGTGATTTCATGCAACTCTCTTTGGAATTTGTAGAGAGATTAAAGAAAGAGATAAAAATTAAAGAAAATGAAGTCAAAAAGATTGAAAAGATCACTTGGTATCCCAACAGTAAGGATCTAGGACCCCTCAATGATCATAAAAGCTTAAAAACTCTTAGGAAAAAGGTGGCCTTCCATACTTCCAATTTCATCCCAGCAAAGTCACTTTATTTGAGATACTTCTAAACGATCTTTCCTAGTCCACCCTTTGTGAGGAAGAGTACCTTTGGATTTAAACCTAGAAAAAGGGGTAACAAAAATGTCAAGTCCCAAATTACAAAAAAACATGTCGCGTTAAATTCTCAAGAACTCACTCATTACCTCATCAAAATACTTGATGTTTTGAGATGGGCGCACACAATTAATAGTGACATGATTCTTTCACACGAATTTTCGCAATTTAATGATAGCAACCGCGTATTTGATCCTGGAGGAGGGGATACTGAGACTTCCCTAGGAAGTATCGAGGTTGGTAATTATTTTCATTGAAAATAAAAGAAATTAATACTATTTTTCGTTACTGTCGGCGTTGACATTAAAGCGCACGTCGTAGCGTCATTCTAGTTCATAATAAAAACCCCTACCCTGCCACTTCTTTTTCACACAAACACTTTTTCAAAAACCCTAAACCCCAATCGAAATCGTCATTAATCTTGCTATCTCTAAGGGAACCATCTCCACTCAGTAAGTAATCCATCCCGTTTGTTTTCAAATCCCTTTTTCATCTTGATCTATTCCTCATACTGCTTGAATTCGATTGAATGCCCAATTGTTAAACCCTAAATTAATTAATTAAATTGGGGATTAATTGTATACGAATCTGAGTCAAATCATCAATTGGAGTGTTGAATTGCTTAATCTTAACACATTGTCAAAAATATTTCATATTTAGGGCAAAAGCCATGATTTTTGGACTATTCATTTGGGTTCTGGTCTTAAGGGAGTGTTTGGCAATTGGTTTATCGGAAAATAACTTAATTAACCCTAGTAATATCATTTTTAAACAAAAGTCGCTGTGACATCGTCGGACTTAATTCCTGACACCATCTGGACCCTCTGATAAAAAATTATGGAAAATAATGGTCTAATCCTATTCATTATTGTTTTGGCTTTGGTGTAGATCATGAGCAAAAGAGCTAGGCCAGAGAAAAACACAAGGGGGCAATCCTCTAGCTCCCGAGAACTCACAATGGAAGAGAAAGTTCGTGAATTCGGGATGTTCGATAACGACACTCACCAAATGCATTACAATACCCTCATGACACGTCCCATCCACCCAAGAAGCGTTATTGACTGGGCGTTCCTTGCTAGTTATGGCCTTGATAGAAGCTTCTTCGAGAGCATTAACACCGATAACTTCTCAAACCAATGAGCTAGTTTACTGAGAGCTAGTTCGCGAATTCTTTGCTTCTATCGAATTTGAGTCTGTTTCTAGTAGGTACGATCCTGATCATGTAGGTCTTACATTTAGGCTGGGAGGTGAACAGTGGTTGATGTCTCTTTTGGAGTTTGGTTGGAGGGTTGGACTATATTCTGAGGAACAATTAAGGTTAAATAGCACTAAGAGTGGGTCACGTAGAGGTGAGACTATAAAGGTTGAACACGTGTTGATGGAATTTTAGCCAACCATTAGGAATGTGGGGTTTGTTATGGGAGGCATAAGTGTGAAGAAAGTTAGATATCCAAAGGTCAAGCTATCCCATCGTTGCATTGCAACGACCATTTCGGGTAGTACAGGTTCCACCCAAAGGATTATCGAGATTGACCTCTTCTACCTTTATTGCATCTACACTAAGGGGGTTGTTTGCCACATCCCATATTGGTTGGCTAAGTATCTCAAGGGGTTAGGGAGAGGAATGTGATTTGTGGGGGGATGTTTGTAACTAAGATCGCCTGATCCTTGGGGATTTTGACTAGGGAGATGATAGATGCATTTGAGTGTTAAGCCTCGAGCCCATGTCTTCAAGAAGAAGTCATTGATTACTATGGGAATTATCATGTAGCTTGATGGAGGGACATCTTGCTGGCCCGCAACACGTGGAGTCGGGGAGGACGATGAGGCTGAGGAGGCGGTTGAAGAGGGGGTCGGTAGATCTTTCGATGTGTACCAAAACATGAGCAGGGGCGATTGGCAAGCTCATCTAGATCAATGGATGGACCAGATGGATGGCCGTTGGGGGCAAATGGAGACCTAGATGGCAAGGCAAGACCAACGAGCTGATTAGACATATGATCACACTGTCCGGCAATTCCATTATCTTTCCACTCATGACAAATTGGACCCTCACCTCCATATTGATCCGTTTCCCAGGTACGAGGCAGACTACCCTCCTTATGGATACACCGGACCTATGCCACCCGGTTATGTTTACCAATATCACCCCGCTCCCGATGGCTCTTCTTGATTATGCTTGTTTAATCCCCGTACTTTTTATTATTCTCTCATGTTTGGGACAATTATGAATTGTAATAGTGTAGGATTTGGATCTTTGACTTCTTTCCCGATTATCTTTTTGCATCATTGTTTGTTGGTTTATTGATTGTCATGTGTGTTTTAATTCTTTATCATTTGTTTTTATATGTTTGAATTATGTGATCATGCTTTGTTTTTAACTTCGTCTTAATTACAATCAAAGGTATTTTGCATCAAAAAATTGTAGGGGAAAATATCCGGTTTCTAAAAACCATTTCATACTTATTAAATAAATTGTTTAGATTAATTTGCGTCTTGTGTCATGTTTGTCAGAGTCATATGTTTGTGCTAATAATTTTCGTGGTTTATGAAGTGTTTTTCCAGGAAATAACTAATAGGAATTGCGTGCAAATTTTTTTTCAAGAAACGAAAAAAAATTGTTTACAGATACTAGAGATGGCGTCGCCAGCCCAGCTACAGTAAACTTGGTATTTCTTTTAATTTTTGAAAATTAATTATGTATAATTTCCAAAATATGTAATTTTCCTAAAACTTATAGAAAACCACGATTTCATCTAGCACATTCATCCTATCTCTATTGCTTTCGTAGTGTCAAAACCCTAATCACATAATTGTATATTATTATCCCGCTGATTTTACGCTAGGTATAGTTGTTTTTTGTCTTTGATTTACAGGTTATATTTGATGAGAAGAAGCTTTGGAGTTATTTATAGTTTCATATGGATGAGTCTTGGATGACGATTTAGCCAGCTTATCATTTGTTTCTTCTCTATTATTGAGCAAACCAGAGGAGTACTAGTTTCTTTTACTTTTTCTTTTCCCTTTATCCATTTATTTGGGTACTTTTAGGAACATTAGGGACAATGTTCAATCTAAGTGTAAGGGGGAAATAAGCCTTAAAAACTATTCCTTCAATTGCAATTTGCTTTGTCCTTAAAATAAGCTTTAGAAACTATTCCTCTAATTGCAATTTGCTTTGCCCTTAAAAAAGATGAGTAATATACCAAAACATAGCGTAGAAGGTAATTTTGACCTAGATTTTAAATTTTTTATGGCACATACCGATGAAAACTGAGTATTATTAGCGTCTCATGGATAGGAATTATATGACTAGTACAAAAACCCTACCACTCAAAAAAACTCCTCCAAAAAAATATGAGGTTCGCCTCAGGTGTTAAATGGGGCAGGAAAAGAAAAGAACAGAAAATGTATAACGGAAAATTATCCGGAAAAGCAACCTAAGTAATATGGTCGTTGTTAGTACCATAGTACTTTAATTAATTACATTGAAGATAATCTTTATAGTTTTTTTGGATCTTATATCGTCTCTATCGTTCGGGCTTTTCATAATTAAAGAGGTCATGACATGACGTACGAGGAGCTAGGAAGGATACTTTAAAATCGTAAAATCCACAACTCGTCAATAACGCCATCTGAATGAGGCCTCATTATGAAAATAACTAGTATTATAAGCACTTGGTAACTTATAACACATATATATTTCTATATTGCTACATTCACCATTTAGTTGCGTTTGTGAAATTATGTTCAAATTGTATATGATAATTTAAATACCATGTATTTATCTCACGTATCTCGTTTAAATGGTTTATATCGCCTTTGTAAAATAATATTTATTACTGTCTCCTTCTTCCTACATTCTCTATTAATTATTATTAATAATTATTTAATAAAATGATTCCATTAAAGTTTTGCAAAATATAGTTTTAGTTAAAAATTATTTAAAAAACGTAACCTTTCCAACACTATTCCCTCTCAGGGGGAAGATAAATAGTTGCACCAAGTTAGAAAAATTGTTGTGGGTGTAATTTCTCGTTTTTAAAACCACGTTGTTGGGTTGACGTTTCCTTCGGTTCACGCTTGTAGGTCGTTGTTAAGTTGTTCTGGTTGCATATATATCGTTTATTGTTTATTTTTTTATAAAAGTTAAAATCTGCTGTTGATTAGTTACTTTACTATCTCATGATTAGTTCTAATTTTATATTTATGTAATAGCTTGCATCGGAGTTGCGTCATAACTGTATTCGTTTTTAACTCCGATTTTTAGTTGATTTCTTGAGAGCACGTTCTTTGGTTGGGATATGGGGTTGCATTTTTTGGGTGGTGGTGTTAGTTTTTGGGTCGGGTATGTTGTGGTAAGGGGGTGTTTAGGATTGTTAGTGCGGTTAGGGGTCTCCCCCCTCGCTTGCTTCCCCTACCTCTTGTCCGCTCCCGGCCCCTTCGCCCAACCCCGGGCCACGGTACCGGCCCTTCCCCGCGTCCGTGGCATGGGATGCCGTGGCTGGTTGAGCGGCGGGGCGGCGGGGGGCAGGTGCGCGGCACGCGGGACCGGGCCGGGAGGGGCGGGGAGGGCTGCGTAAGAGGGGGCGAGGCCCCCGCGGAGGGCGAGTTAGCTGCTGCTTACCTCGCCGCCACGCCGCTGGGCAGGGTGGTCCAAAAAGAAGAAGTGAACGGGGCGAGGGGGGGGGGGTGGAAGGGGGGGGCCCGGGGGACTCGCGGGTAGCCGGGTGGCTGGGTCGCGTGCGGGTGGTTTTTGATGTTGTGCGTTCCCTGCCGGTAGCACGGCCGCCTTCCGTGCGCCTGTTTCCACCTCGGTGTGCTGCTATCGAAGAATTTTGACCCCAACTTATTCCCCCACCTAACCTCATTACCTATCCATTAATAATCCAGGACCTTTAAGTATATTTTTCTACCAGAATTCCGTTTGCTCAGTAAATGTCGGTTTATTTTATTAATGTTTTTTTATATTTTTTTTTTATAAACTTTGTGTTTTTTTTAGTTGTTTTAGGTCTTTTTAGCTTACCAACTTTGTTACAAAAAACCCTCTAATTTATTAGTTAGCTAAATTGAAATTCTAAATGTGTTTAAAACTTGTTTTTAGGACTTTTTAGCTTTACCACTTTGTTACAAACCCATTAGAACCCTTAATATCTTATGTCTTACATATATTAGGTCCATTAGGTCATGTTTTGTCCAAGATTTCAAGATAACAAGTGTTCTAATCTCACTTTTAATCAAAACCCATTAAAGAAACCCTAAATGGTGATTTAGCTAAATAAAACATATGAACACATAAAATCATAAGTATGAATACATAAAGAGTCTTAGATAACCTTAATGATATGTAGTATGATGACCAAACAAATCCAAACCCTTGGTTAGATCAAAAACACAAGCTTGCACCAATGGAAACCCTAGATTAGGTTTGAAACCCTAATCTTCCAATCTTTGCTCCAATACTTGCAAATGGTTAACCAATGCTTGTAAACACCTTAGAAGGTCTTAGGAATGATGTGTGTATGCTTGTATAAGTGGTAGAAAAATTTGTATGGATTGTGTAAAGGGGTGTTCTTGAGCCGTGGCATGTATAGAGAGAAATGGGAGAGATTTTTGTGTTTTACACCTTAGGAATGTGTTTTGTATGTTTTTCTTACTAGTTAAGCCTTTATATAGGGCTTAACTAAGGTTAAGAAACTCTAGTTAAGTTAACTAGGGTTAAGTTAAAGGAAAATATCTAAAAGATATTTTAGATAAATATCTAAAGAAATATCTAGAAAAATATCTAATAAAATATCTAGAAAAATATCTAAAAAAAATACGAAAAGTTATAAATTATCTTCGTAATATTTATTTAACACTTGTTTGACGAAAACTTTAATTCGTTTGGTGTCCGTTTACGTTAAATGTTGATTTTTAGTTTACGCGATTTAATTATATGATAAGAATTAAAAGTAAACGAGTACGAAACTAAAATAAAATAAATGGTGAAATTATGACGAAATAAATAGCGTCATAAAATGACCTGAAAATACGGAATGTTACAGTCTCCTCCGGTTAGAAGAGCCTTGTCCTCAAGGCTTAAGTTGCGGCACTTGAGGAAAGTACGGATTCAGAGAAAAGATGCGAAAATTTCTTCCGGATTTGTGTTGATGAAGAGGTGTAGGTTTTAAGGTGACTATTCTTAGCATGACATGGTTTTTCCTTAATGCATAGGTAGTCAGTCTATGCACCAAATATACATAGGCGACTAGACTATGTATATTTGAGGGCCAACGATGCAATGCTCATTTTCGTCAAAATAGTGTGGTGTATGAAATGGTATCAAATAGTTTTACAACGAAATGACATAGTCAATGAAGTGAACGTGAAGTAGCTCATAGGGTGACAACAAAATGATAGCAAAATGGTTTATGGGTTGACATCGAGATTGTTTGTAAAGCGATAGGTCATAACAAGTATAAAGAATATCCGAACGAACGCAGAAGCAGTCAAAGAAAATGAACGTAAAGAATTTATTCAATCAATAAAATGAACGTAAAAAGTCGTGTTCTAAAGGTAGGTGCTCCAAGGTGACACGTATGAGGTGACAAGTTTATTGTCGTACTCCCATCAACTGGAAGACTTCAAAATGATGGATTACGAAACAACATATGCGATTCAAAATCATAAGAAGAGTATTCCAACTCAGAGTCGAATGGTAAAGTAACTAGTAGAATTTACAAAATATGCCGAATTTTCGATATCGAAAAGTAAAATTGGCAGAACTCTTATATGTAAAAAATGTGCTCACTTAATCATGCATTACTCTCCAATTGATTCCTCTAACCCGTCACCCGTCACCCGTCACCCGTCACCCTCGTTAGTGTAATGTGTAAGTATTCCCTTTATCCTACTGCGAATTGGTCAGTTTCGCGTCTACGGGATCACCTAAGCAGGCAACTCTAATGTAGTGAAAATAACGATTGAATCTGTTGATTACAATGAATACCAAAAACAATCTTCTAATTATCGTTAATTCGAAAGGAATACCGATAGTTAGGCAAAATTCTTAGCAAAACTGCCAATAATAGATTTTTCATATATTTTTCAACTGAATAGCTAGGATCATAGTACATTTATCAAATAGGCAAATGAAACTGAAACGGGCCTCAAAAGACAAACAGGCCTCAAAAGACAAACATGCCGAAAACTAGCCTAAAAACAAAAGTCCAAAAATCCTGAAAAAACACGAAAATGCAAGTAACTCCTAAAATATAGTGTTTCAAGGCTCGAAATTTCTGTAAACCATCTATGTTCTTTTACAGCGGCGTTCTCCTCGTTCCAAGCTTCGAATCGGCTGGTCCTGGGCCTGAAACAGAGTTTCGGAGCCCAAGTTATGCTATTTTGAATAAAGGCCTTTTCTTTACACGATCCTGGGCCTCCATAAACAAAAGAGCTTGTTCTTCAACACTTGGGCATGCATCAAGCTCCTAATGCGCTTTTCCCACCCGTTGGTTAAACCACGCGCAATAAATACTTAATTAGTTATCTTCCTAAAAGATATTTTAGATAAATATCTAAAGAAATATCTAGAAAAATATCTAATAAAATATCTTAAAAAAATACGAAAAGTTATAAATTATCTTCGTAATATTTATTTAACACTTGTTTGACGTAAAGTATTGTTTGGTGCCCGTTTACGTTAACTGGTCATTTTCAGTCTACGCGATTTAGCTTAATGATTAAAATTAAAAGCGAACGCGTACGAGAAAAAAAATAGTGAAATTACACTAAGCTCATGATCACTCGAAGCCTTAACTAGATTTGTGCCCAAATGTATTAGGATAGCTTGCCAACAACTAAAAGTACTTCCCAATGTTAAATGCACCTGATCAACTAAGTGACCTAAGGAAAGGTGGGGATTGCCAGTCCCGATAGATCTACCCACAATATACCGCGCTCATCACTACAATAGCAATTAACGTTTCATAAAGTAGGAGACTTAAGTGGCAATAATAGTGACTTACTTAGGCAATAAAATCATGGCAGAAATCAAGATGGCATACACTTTGGAAAAAAAAACACATGTGTCCCGTAGTAAAAAAAACATGTCTAAAATTCACGTTTCAAATAGGTATTCCACGATCTCAAATCATGTAGTAAACAAATCAAGCTTTAAGTAAAAAATAATCATGTAACGCTTACTCGTTAAAAATCAATAAGTTCACTATGTAAAACGAGCATGTATTACCCCTCGCGGGTTTAATAAAACCATTGAAAAATATGAAATGCGAGACTATAAAACTCACAAGAATTGAAATGTAACTGTCTGTAGTAAAATAATGAGTTGTACGAAGAGCATGTATTCCCCTCGCGGGTTTATAAAACATTAAAAAGATTGAAATGCGAGACTATGAACTCACCTTGAGTGAATGGTAATCAACAAGTATTCACAATAGAAAATGCGTCACGAAGGAATCCGAAGGCAACCTAATCCAATATAGGTCGTATAAGTACTAAACACTTTGATTATTTATAAGGTTTGTAAAGCTCATCATACAATCGTCGAGCTAACATAATTAAGAGCGTGTAGTAACGTAGGAGAGCAGGACACTTTAAAATCGTAAATCCAACAACATCGTCGATACGCCACCCCGAAGAGTCCATCATTAGAAACTCCCTAGTAATATAGTACTTTGAATTAATACCACATATAGGTCTAATTAGTTTTTTATTTTTTTTTCAAATCCCCCCACCATCTAATTGTGTTTGTGAAATAATGATTAAATCCCATTTGACAAATAAATGCCAAGTATTAAAGCTCGTATAATCGTTAAATAGTTCAATCGCCTTTGTAAAATAACATTTATAAAGTTTAAAACAAGTATAAATATTATTTAAGTGATTCCAAAATGTTTCGCAAAAATTTATAAAAAAAACGAACCAACACTATTCATCTCAGGAAATAGTGTCTAGTTTACAAAATATACATCCGAAAATTATGAAAATCGGCAGGTTTATGTAAAATGCCGTTCCGAACAACTTTGTAGTTTTACATTTCGACTCAATCAGACCCGAAGGCTCTCGAAAATGAGCTTCAGTAGCTGCTGAAGCGTGCACAGTTTTTCAGCTTATATATCTAAATTGTTTTTGGAAAACTTTTGAAACGTCGTATCTTACTCTTTTAAACTACCGTTTTTAGTGATCCTTTCGAGTACGCTTCTTTCGTATAAAAGTTTTATAATTATTTTCAAAAAGTATCTGTAGCTAACAGTAAATATATAAAATTAGTTTTATAAAAGTTTAATTAACGTATAACTCGTAAACTATGTATCTTCTTCGTTATAAATCCGTTTTTCGAGTTTCTTATCTTTTTGGAATCGTCATGATGTGTAGAATTTTATAAAAATATAAAATAATATGTTATTTACATGAATTTTGGACAGAAACTTGGTGTGACTTTGATAACTCCATTTTCATGTTAAAATCCTAAATGGTGATTTAGTTATATAGAACATGTAAACACATAAAAAAATGAATAAAGTAAAGACATGAAAAGGCTTTTAGATAACCTTAATGAGATGTAGTGTGATGAAACAAAAGTATCATACCCTTTTTTAGATATAAAACCAAAGCTTGAAATTATGAAAACCCTATATTAGGTTATAAACCTTAATCTTACTTTCTTTGCTTCAATACTTGCAAATGGTTAACCAAGGCTTGCAAACACCTTAGTATATCTTAGAAATGATGTGTGATGGCTTGAATATGTTGAAGAAAAATTTGTATGGATTATGTAAAGGGGGTTTGTTTGCCGTGAGCTTAAGGAGAGAAAGAGAGGAGTTTTTGTGAAAATTTTACTAAATGTTAAAGGTTCTCTGATATCACATATATGATCATGTTTTTATAGGTATAAGTATTGGTCAAAACTTTCTCAAGAAGGGTCAATGGTCAAAGGGGGGGGGGGGGGGGGGAATTCGGTCAAGGGGACAATGGGAGGGTTTTGGGGAAAGTCTTGGTCTTTGTTTGCAAGTCTTAGACATAAACCTTAACTAGTTGTAAAATGTACAAGTTCCTTATTAATGATATGTTCTTTGGTTCCCTAAAATGCACATTAGTACGATGGAATAAGGAAGAGAAGGGACTAGCTAAATATTTGATAAAATGAAAGTAATACTTGTACTTTTTTTTTTAAAATGTGTAGCTAAAATGTAAAGTGTAGATTAATTTAAAAGTGTATACTTGAAATTTAAATGTCTTGGTTGTTTTATTTATGTGGGACAACACAAAATAAATCCATGGGTAAAGTTTTATAAAACTTTGGGCATTGAAAATAAAAATGAGTATTTATTGAAGCGTAGATAAATTTTAGTGGTTCCGAGAATGTCTAATCGTATTTAATTGCGAAACGTAACCAATTTATGTAACCGATAAAAATAAATATAAAAAGTTGATTATTACTTTCGTAAAAATAATATAAGGCTTGCTTGACGAAAACTTTAATTCGTTTGATGTCCGTTTACGTTAAATGTTGATTTTTAGTTTACGCGATTTAGTTAAACGTTGGAAATTTAAAGTGAACGCGTACGAGAAGAAAAGAAAAAAAATAGTGAAATAATGACGAAATAAGTGACGTCATAAAATGACCTGAAAATACGAAATGTTACAAAATCTTCCATGACTAGACTAGCATTTTATAGTTTGTAATGATTCTTTTTCTTAATCTTTTAAATTAAAGTTTTAAATATTTATCAATGACGTAATTTGCAAAAAGTTACTATATAGTTGCAAGGACAAGGTTCAGGGAGACTCATCAAGACTCGTCTTGTAGACACCATTACCCTATAATACCGAACTACGTTGTAGTTTCCTTACCTTGCATACTATTACTAAGTTCCCGATGGTCCTAGGGATTGAATGGTTTTTAATCATAAATCTTTAATCTTTTCCCGCGATAAAAAGGCAAATCTTTTATAATTAAAGATACGTGTTGTATCGTCAATTTACGGTCACACTATTAAGTAAATAATACGTATGATAATAGGTGATACTGTAATAATAATTTAATTGAGATATAGTTTTTAATTAAATCGTTATGATACGAAGATGTATGCATGCTTCTTCGTAACAGATTGACAGCTCAATAAAATACCCCATTCACTAATTGTTGCACCATTAGTAAAAACACGTTGTAGATTGCTCTTTACATGCGTGAGCCTCTTTAGATTTGCAGTCTAAGTGATTATAACGCCTTTTTCTGAGACGGTGAGTATTACATAATCACAGTTTTTGATTGGACGACTTAGCGTTGATTGTGGTTTAAACCTATTAACAATAACACGCGCATAGATGGGATGAAACAAGTTTACTAGATATTATTTAATAAAGTAAGCCCATATGGTTTAGGAAGTTACCAAATGTTGTGAATTATCATCGTTTTATTACCTATTTTTTTTTTTTACTTTTTTTTTTTTTTGAAAAAAAAATACAAATTTCCATCACTAGCCAGATCAACTGATGTGGTGGTGTATGTCAAGTAGATCCTAAACCTTAAGAAAATTAATTTTGTTTATTGAATAAACATGGGTAGTTAATTTTCTTCAAGGAGTATTATCGAAAATACTAAAATTGAATTTTGCGATTCTATTAATAGTATTAATGCAACGATAAAACCGTAAACAATGGTTTGTTTCTTTATCAAATAAGTCAAACCGAGACTCCTTTCCTTGTAAGGATCAAGGAGACTCATTCCTATCATATTTCTTGCTCCGGAAAGTTATAATAGAAACATAGGAATTATCCTAATGTAATCAAACTCATAGCAAATTTAAATGTTAAGTAGATTGCATTACTTATATTTTCATATAGATAACTAGAGAATATGGTTTCTTAAGAGCTAATCAATGATAACATCTTTAATTTAAGAAGCTAATGAGTTTTTGATATTAAGAATATCCATATTAAAACGCAAAAGTGATAAAGGGAAAATTAATATAATTATCTAGTAGTTTGAGACTTTTCCAAAATTAAGGAGGAAATTGCATGCCCAAATTTCAAGTTAATCAATAGCATTGATGGATAGTCCCTCATCTGCATAGTAGAACTTTTGAAATCCAAGTAAATGTTACTAATTTAGATTTCAAATAGAGTTGGAAATAAATAGATCACTATTTGTTTTCACTGGTTATGGAACACTTGCAATGTTGTCAAATCCAGTGGGAGCATCCCGATTATTTCTGAACAAGACATTCATGTGATGCTGTCAAATTCAGTGGGAGCTACAAGGTTTTAATCTTGGTAGTAACCTAGATTATTTCTTGCTTATCTTGAAATAATATATACTTTTCCGACTATAGACACTCATGGTTTATTATACAAAGTGGTTCTATATCTACTTGTGAAGCTAATATCTATGACACTATCATATTGTCCACATAAACAAACGAATGTCGTGTTGTTTGACTACATGTATGATGTTGTGCCATGCACAAGTGGGAGAAATCTTTATTGTGTGCAAGGTACAACACATGACAAGAACAATATGATTAAATGTTTCTCTTGACCGTAAGGTAAGAAACTAATATTCTACTAGGACTTATTATCCTATTTAGAACATATGTCAAGATATGAAATAAAGACTACTTCAAGTAAAATGTTTATGTGTTTTTAGAATGTCCAAATAATGAAGTAATCTCGATTTAAAGACTACTTCAAGTAAAATATTTATGTGCTCTTGGAATGTCCCAAATAATGAAGTAATCTTGTTTAACTTGAAATTACTATTGAAGCTAAGAGTTGGCGTTCAAAATTACTTTAGTTTAGAACATGTTTTATGTTTAAGTTCAATTAATAAACATTGAAGCGTCCTTTAAAAATGTTGAAAGACTTATAACATAAAAGTAAGTTATATCTCTAGCTATGACATGAACAAAGTCATGAATTAGTTCAAGAGGCAAAATAATGTTAACAGTTTACATGGACTAGAGTTCTTGAACAGTTAAAGCCGTATACATTATTTGCATGCAAATAGGTTTCTAATACTATACTATTCAATCTCGTTGGAACGCATTTGATAAGTATGTGACCTAAAGAGTATTAAGTTATTTAAAAGATTGTGATAAAGTCTCACAATAAAATTACTCATAGAACATCACATATTCATGGTATGTCTAGAGTATTGAATCAAATTATTTGATTTTGATAACTTAAATATTTCACCTCCAAAATCTGTCAAGGTTTGAAATTGAGTATGTCTAGTATATACTCAATAAAACTCCAACCTAGAAGATTAATAAGACACCACCATGATTATGGAATGTGATGACTCCCTTTAAGTCTTAAAAAATTGAAGTTCTGAATTTGTTAAAAGTCTTATGAAGAATGATATTAACAAACTAAACTCAAGAACTGTCAATGTATCTTGTATTTGCTACTCTACATGCTAAGTAATTATAGAAGAGTCTTTAATTACAAAGGCAAATGAGAGCATTTTTAGATCTTAAAGAGATACAAATACAAAATACATAACCTTCTAAACGCACTAGTGAATATCATATCGAGGCTTTAAATGTTAAACCTCATAATGATATAATTCTCATTCATAGATCCGCAAGGATACCTCAAATATTTGATTGATAAATGTTATATCAATACTGAGGAATATGAGTCACAGGATCATAGTGAACCCGTTAAAGATGCATTATTGAATTTTAAATTCGGTATTATGGTGTAACCATTAATATGCATTATTGAATTTTGAATTTGATAAAGACTCAAGCTATGAATGTTAAGATGCTGTCCACAAGATAATCAATTTTAAAATTTTGGGATTGGAAATCTTTAACTAAAACAGTTAGACTGTGAAGTTATAATGAGTTTCCTCAAAGAGAAGAAAAACCCAAGTGGTAATGTTTTAGGTATCAAACTCATATGGACAATGTTGTACACATATTTAATGCATGTATTAAGATAGGATTTTAATCATGCTCAAGCAATTGAGTGTGATTAAATATTCTTTCTATACACATTAAGTATATAAAGATGGTTGATTGTCATACTAGAGTTCATATAGATGAAATATGGCAATAGAATTTAAACTCTTCTGCAATGATTACTGATTCGAGAACGGTTCGTGAACAATAAAGGAGTTTTTATGAATTCATAGATCTTTATGAAAGTTACAAATGGCAAGAATCCAAGTATGGATTATTATGCGCATCTAGGAGGATAATCTTAAGTTTATTATTAATTAAATCATTTACTTGATTTGAATTTAATAATAATTAAGATAACTACTGAGTAATTCTAAAAGCTAGTGGGAGTATTATGTTCAGGTTTCCTTCACCTGAAAGATTTAGGAAATTAAATATACAACCTTGAAATAATATGTTTATTGCTATAAACATATGCGGTATATAAATCTAACACAATTTGACAATACCATTAGAAAGTCTCAATGGATACACATCTTTTGATAAGATTGGAAACTGAATGAAAATCTTTAAGTTGGATCGAAAGGATTCATAGTAATATCATATTGTGTAGAGAAATAGTTGTATCATGCATGAATGCAAGATGATTTGACAACATTGGTATTTAGTCAAAAGTTATTAGATAATTTATAAATTGAATATTTTAATGGAATATGTTTGGATTTAATTCTTCTTAGATTATGGATATGATCCAGTAGATAATGAAAATCTAAGGCTATATATTGCTAACAATTTATTTATTCAATTAGAATAAACCTAATGAACTTGAGTTCATGAGTGCCAAACTTATTAAGAGAATATTCATCGTTACTGATTTGAAAGGCATGGGCATGTTTTGTACACGGACCATGCTAAATCTAATTGAGATGAACACTCAATTAAAAAAAAAAAAACTTAAAAAAGTTATGGTATGATTTCATGTTTGATGAAGACCATGTGGACTAGTTGTGCTTAACTTAGAGCATAGTTGCATTATACATTATAGAATAAGAATGCTTTACATTATTGGAAGCTGTGAAGATATTTCGTGTCAATAGTTGATATAGGAGCGCACAACGAGAGGCGAGTAGATAATATGAGTGTGTCAAGATATTTGGATATATATGAACAAACAATCATCATCACTCCATTTCGGGGAAAGAAGTCTTCTTCACGGCCATTAGTTGATACATTTAAGGCGTCATACATCCAATGTAGGAGAAATCTTCTCCATTTCTCACTTTCAACCTCGGGACTAACTGGTATGTGCTTAATTACACATACCATTTTCCATTAAAAACGGACTTAAATGACCAAAAACGTACCAAGAATACATTGTATTTGTATGTTTTGCATTTGTATTGTGCAGGTAACGGATATCTGAGAAAAGGACAAAAACAAAGCCAAAAACGACAAAACCGAGCACGAGAACGGAAAGAGCGTGAAGCAAAAGTCAAAATCAAAGCCAAAAGTCAAAGTCAAAAAAGCCAAAGTCAAACCCAAGAAGTCAAAATCAAAGCCGAAGCCGTAAACGAAAAATACTTAATGGGCCCACCCGTACCCATTTAATGGGTCGGGTCAGCCCATTAAGGTATTATTTGAAGACTTAAATGGTTATTAAACCATTTAGAGCCCAAAGCCTATTACTCGGCCCATATATATAGCCCAACCAAACTTAACAGCCCAACATATAAACCAAACAGCTGTTAGAGTTATTTCACCACAAGGACCATCCCTGCAATAACTCTATATACCTTGGAGGGCCAAATTTGCCAATTCCCAAAATCTTATATCACCACAAGGACTGTGGTTGCAATGAAACATATCAAACAGAGGGGCCATTTTTGCCATTCCCCCAAACCCTCACCCCTGTTATCACTAAAACAGTGATAAAAACAAACGAACCATTTTGGCGCCAAATTTCCTAAACATGGTCTTTCTTCCCTGCACCACCCTGCAACCCCAAGACAAAACCATCACCATCCCCCATACCCCACTTCACATAGGTCAATGCCATGTTGGCAATCCCACATAACCTTATTGGGCAATCGAACAGGACAAGAAATGAAGGTCAAGAACTTAAGGGAAAAGCTAAAGCAAAGGCTGAGATGTGACACGTGACTTGGAGGTTAGCTCATACCGTTAGTTTTGCATTTATGTGCTGTTGCAAATGTATTGTTTATGAGATTTATTTTATGTGTTTATGTGTGGTTATCTACGTTTCTGTGGGATTGGTAATCAATCTATTAGTGTGATCATCTCATGAGATTGGATTCGTGGTGAATTGTTGACTTTAATTTGTTCACTTTGAGTGACAGGAAATTATTATGAGATTTGAGCGTTTTGTGTTGAATGTGTAAGTATTTTTACGTTACGTATTTTTGTGTCCAGTAATTTAAGATATGTTTAATTTTAGGTGGTAAGGTAAGAATATGTAAAAATTTCTATTGTAGGAAAATTAAGTTGAAAATGAAAGGGTTATAAAAAAAGTTATTTTTAAAATTTCTAGTGTATTTCGTTTAAGCAAAAGTATAGTCAAAATTTGTTAAGGTTTTTTATAAAAAATTTAGGAAATATAAGTAATATGTAATTAATAAATAAATAAATAAAAAGAAAAAGGCCATATTCGGCCGAATATTAGAAAATAAAAAAAAGAAAAGAGTTTTAGTTGAACTCAAATTGTAATTAGATTTATCTAGGAATTTTCTTGTGGCCTATAAATACAAGCTATCCCTAACTCTCCCTCATTTGTTTGGCTGATCTCTACAAGGAGGAGAAGAAAAATGTTTGGGTCTTTCTTTAAAGGTTTTTTTTTATCTTTGTGTATTTGTTAATTAATTTTCAATTCTAGTATTCTAATCCATGAGGATTAGGGTTTTAAATTAGGTTATAATTAGGGTTCTTAAGTTTCTGAAATATTATGATGTTATAATGATTGTTTAATCATTAGTTTAATTGGTTACAAGATTTGATCATGGTTCGGCCTAGTCGCCGAATTATTGTCTAATTCACTTGCAGAATTTTGGCAGTTTGGTAACGAGCATAAACTCATCATAAAAGTCACATAATTATTTTACATACATACTGGAGATAACCTCCGAGAGTCTATTTCAGAAAAGTGGCTCGAGTTTTTATGGTCGGGAAGTGGGTCAAAAGGTCGTTACAAAATCAGTGTGTAAAACAGTGACGAATTTCAGTTTTGATTTTTATTTTTCTAAAAATACTTAGACATCTAGTTAGAAGCTACAAATCACGTGGAAGTTAGTTCATATATTGTGTGTGACCCCTGATGTTATTGCTAAAGATATAATGAGGGTCCTTTTAAATTGGGATTATCTAACGTACGTACTTTTAGAGGCCAGAGTTCTGGACGGAATTTTGGACACTTTGGATTAATGAATTTCTAAAGGGTATCTGTAAAAGGGAAATGGATTTGGTAGAGCTATTAGATGCTCATAGGACATATATGTAGCATGGTGAATTTTGGTTTGAATTATGGGAGTGTTTAAGTGGTGCGTTTAGGACGCGTAAGTGGGTATAAAATTCTGCTCAAAACCAGAAAATATAAAGTGTAGCATTGAAGTGTAAATGGCATATGTAGGAGTTGGAAAATGTTTAAATCAAGTATAGAGCTATGGTAGATAGCTTAGATATCCATCATAGTTGAGGTTACATCATATTGGGTTGAATGCCTAATTGATGATAGCTTATTGTGTGCTTAATTATTTAGATTGTCCGTGAAGTGTTGTGAAGCTTTTGTTGGATTATTTTGGGAAGCAAAGCATCAGGTGAGTTTCATAGCCCCTTTTTCTTATGTTTTCTTGGGGTGAAAATGATGCTATGAGTTTAAATGTTTTAGTTGCTGTGATTATGTGTTTGTATGTTATGTGGTATGCTCCATGGCTTTGTGATCAATTGGAGTCGTTTATGTGGTATGCTCCATGGCTTGGTGATCAATTGGAGTTATTAATTTTATTGTTATTATTGTGATGTATGTTTAGTTTCGGTTGAGAGTGGTGCTTACATAAATAATTCCACCTGAAGGGTTGATATTTGCATTACTGACTTTGTGTTATGATCGGAGGGTAGTGAGCTACCCATGACCCTATTGTGAGTATGGAATGATTGACCAGCGGGACTGTGGATGTATGTGTGTTGTTTTGGATTGTTTTACTAATCGCAGCAATTGTTTTGTAAGATTTTGTTATGTGTCTTAACCCTATGACTCTCACCAACCATTGTGTTGACGTTTTTAAGCATCATTTTCAGGTGAGCTTCGTGAGAATATTGAGGTTAAGAGAAGTGGCTAGAGTGACCGCTAGGATTGCATTGGAGTTCGCTCCTGAGTTTGTTATGTTTATCGCCTGGATTTTTGTTGAATGTTATTTGATTTTATTAGGTTCATGAAGTATTGTCCTTGTATTGGTGAAACCCTTTTTCATTAATACAAGATGTCATTCATTTGGTTTTCGATATTGTTATGACACATTGTGTCTTTATAACTTAGTTACGCATTTTAGTGTTTCTCTATTGTTGACACCATTATGTTGTGATGATATCAAGGTTATGAAATGTCTGAAGAAGAGTCGGTAGAACAACCTAGAAGACATGACCTGTATGGATTTGTAGATCACCCACAACTTCAACAAGGAAATCCGATGAATGAGTTTGCACCACATCGACTACCTCAGTCAAAGGGAAACATGAATGGATGGTTGATAGAAAATGAGGAAGAAGTTGAGAGGGATGAAGTGGACTCGGACCTTGAGTCAACCGCAAGTAGTAAACCTGTGTGGGAGAAGACAACTGAAGATGATCATGACTGCGCGTCTCGTAACTGCCTATGGTGTTCTAAGTGATTGATGTATTTTTTAGTTTGTTTTTCTTTCTTTCGACGTTTGGAGCCTTGTTAGGAATGTTATTTTCAATGTTTGAATTCTGAGTATTAATAATAAAAGTGATTATTAGGATTATTCTTTGTGTTATTTGTTGGTTTCATTTTTTTAAGGTGCTATATGGTGTGTTATATTATGAAGTGTCTTCATAGGATGGAGTACAACTGTGAAAGGGGGCATCTATAATTATGGTGGCCAACATAATTATACATGCGCCACGACACAGGTGGACTTGCAAGTATGATTACATGGATTATTGTTGATGCGTTGTGTGTATGTATATGGTTATTAAGAAGTATGATTCGATCATGATTCTTATTATATGGGCTAATGTATATAAGTTTAATATCTTATAGAAAATGGCTCTAAACCGGCGAAGCGGTCCCAACAACGAGAACCCTGACATTGTTGCTATTATCGCGCAACAATTGCAAGCCATTCTTCCTCAAATTGGTCACTCAGTGAGACTAAACAGTGTTGAACAATGCTTAATGGAGGAAAATGGTGGTGGTAGAAATGGAATGGTGGGAACCACGATGCACTTTCAGGCATTCCAATCTTGTAATCCCAAAGAGTATGATAGGAAAGGAGGTGCGATAGTGCTTACTCGTTGGATCTAAAAGATGGAAAATGTTATTGATAATAGTAGTTGTGCTGAGAATCAAAAGGTGAGGTATGCGGCTAGTTCATTGGTGAACATAAGTTTGACTTGGTGGAACACTCAAGTATGCAAGAGGGAGTGAGGCTGCAATGTATGTCATGGAACGATTTAAGGCATTGATTGGTTGGGAGATTCTGCACCAAGTAATGAAATGGAGAAATTAGAGAGTGAGTTCTGGAATCACAAGATGGTGGGAGCTAATCATGCTGCCTACACTGATAGGTTTCATGAGTTGGCCAAGTTGGTCCCACACTTAGTTACACCTGAGTCATCTCGTATTAAGAGGTACATAGCTGGACTGGCTCCTGAGATTAGAGGAATACTTTGAGCAACCCAACCAACTACTATTCAGAATGCAATACTGAGGGCTAGAATATTATTGACAGAAGCAGTCAGCTGTGGTACCTTGACAAAGGGTAGTGATAAGAGAAAGGGAGTGGAGGAGTCTGGTAAGACTGGAGGATCTTGGAAAGACAACAAGAAGGCAAAGACGGGAACTGGGTTTGTGGCAATAGCCCCTACTAGAAATGAAGCCGTGAGCTCAAATCCTAAGTGTAGCAAGTGCTTTACTCACCACCCAGTAAATGGATTCTGCAGATTATGCTTCAACTGTCAGAAACCAGGTCATTTTATCAAGGATTATTAGGCTCCAATTAGACAAGCGGTTCCAGTAAATGCGGTCAGGATGAATAATAATCCTAGAGTGTGCTACGAGTGTGGAAGCCTGTCTTTCCGCATAATTGTCCTAAGATTGTACCAAAGATCAGGGGTCAACCAAGTATTCAGTTGCTTTGGGAAGGCAGTCGTAATAATCGGAGCAATGGAAAACAAGTTAGAGGAAGCGCTTTCAACTGTGAATGTGAATGCTATGGGGCGGTCAGGAATCTAAAGTAGTAAGGGTTCGTTCTCTCTGAAATGTTCACTTTGTTACCGTATTATTTGATTTTGGGAGCGATTTTAGTTTCCTATTACTGAATTTGTGCCCCTACTTGATGTGTGAGACCTAGTATTGTGAATCTGGTTATGTGTTTAGAGGTAGCTGATGGTAGAAGTAGAAGTAGATAGGATTATCCATGACTGCTTAACTAGAAACTTAGAAAGTTCCTGGTTTTGCATAAATAATACCACTTTGGGTCATGGAAGTTTTGATGTGATTGTGGGAATGGATTGGTTGTCCCAACATAAGGCTGTGATAGTATGTCATGAGAAAGTAGTAGAAATACCAGTGGGGATGGTAGGATCCTTAGGCTTATAGGAGCGAACCGTAGGATATCGCCAGGTATGATGGCGTGAAGAAGGATGAACCGAAGTTGGGCAATATACCCATAGTACGTGAATTTGAAGATGTGTTTCCCGAAGACTTGTCAGGATTGCCTCCGCAACGGCAATTGGAGTTCCGCATAGATCTAGTTCCTGGAGCGACGCCTATAGCAAAGTCTCCATATCGTTTAGCGCCTTCGGAGATGCAAGAATTGTCTAGGCAGCTGCAAGAGTTGCAAGACAAGGGTTTCATACGACCTAGTCATTCTCCATGGGGAGCGCCAGTGTTATTTGACAAGAAGAAGGATGGTTCGCTATGTATGTGTATCGATTATAGAGGAGATGAACAGTTGACGGTTTAAGAATGTTTTCCTCTTCGAGAATTGATGATTTATTTGTAACTTCTAAGGATCGTGTTATTTCTCCAAGACTTGACCTTCGGTCAGATTATCACCAACTACGTGTGCATGATAGACGGACATACTAAGACGGCGTTCGAAGAGATGATGACATTTTGAGTTTCGGTTATGCCTTATGGGCTAATCCAATGCGACTGCAGTTTTTATGGATTTGTGATACAGAGTTGTTTAACCGTACTTAGATAAGTTGTTATTTGTATTCATTGATGTCATCTTAATCTACTCAAAGTACGGAAGGAAGGGACCTCATGAAATTTCATTTGGGTTTGTGTAGGACTTGTTATAGAAAGGAGAAGTTGTATGCCAACGTTCTCCAGTGTGAGTTCATGGTTGAGAGGTGCAACTTTCTTGGTCAGTTGTTAATCAGAATGTGTATTACATGTGGATCCCATCAAAATTAGAAAGCGGTAAAGATTTAGAAGACCCCTACGACACCTTCTGTAGTTTTCGATCATTTTTGGATTAGCGGTTATTACGACAGTTTATTGCAAACTTTTCCAAAATTGCTAAACCTCTTACCTCGTTAACTCAGAAGAATCAGAAGTATGTGTGGGGTGTGGAGCAAGAAGAGGCTTTTCAGACCTTAAAGAATAACTTGTGTGATGCACCAATATTGACGCTACCTGATGGAGTTGAAGATTTCGTAGTTTATTGTGATGCATCAAACCAAGGATTAGGTTGGTGGTACTTCATGCGAAGAGGAAAGATATTGCTATGCATCGAGGCGGCTAAAGATCCATGAGAAGAACTACACGACGCATGATTTAGAGTTGGGAGCGGTTGTATTTACTCTTAAGACTTGGATGCATTATCTGTATGGTACTAAGAGTGTTATCTTACGGATACAAAAGCCTTCAAACACATTTCGATCAGGAAAGATGCTGAATATTACGTCAGAGGAGGTGGATTGAGTTGTTTAGTGATTATTGAGTGGAGATTCATTACCACATCCTGGTAAGGCGAACGTTGTGGCTGATGCATTAAGTAGGAAGGAGCGGTTGAAACCTAGACGTGTAAGGGCTATGGCAGTGACTATCCAGATTGGAATGAGAGAAAAGATACAAGCAGCCCAGAGTGAGGCGCTTAAGCAAGAAAATATACTTATGGAAAATCTGCATGGGTTAGATCAACAGATGGAGAAGAAAGAGGGCGAGAGTTTGTATTTCATGGACCGTATATGGGTTCCATTAGTAGGAGGCATAAGAAAGATGATCATGGACGAAGCTCCAAGCTAATACTGTGCCATCCAGGAGTAGATAAGATGTACTATTGATATTCGTGATATGTACTTGTGGCCAGGAATGAGACAGATATTCGTACTTATGTTTGTGAGTGTTTGACATGTTCAAAAGGTAAAGGTTGTCGCATATCAATAGGCCTTCGGGCTTACTGCAACAACCTGAGATACCTGAATGGAGTGGGGGATAAGATCACTATGGATTTTATCACTAAGTTGCCTAGGTCAAAAAGTGGGCATGACACGATTTGGGTCATAGTCGATAGACTGACTAAGTCAGCTCATTTCCTAGCTATAAGAGAAGACTATAGTACTGAGAAATTGGCAAAGATCTACGTCGATGAAATAGTCGCGAGACATGGAGTTCCTGTGTCGATTATTTCGGATAGAGATGGACGATTTACGTCGCGTTGCTGGCAGACTGTGCAAAAAGCATTAGGGACGAGGTTGGATATGAGTACGGCTTATCATCCCCAAACGGATGGACAAAGTGAGCGTACGATTCAGACCTTAGAGGATATGTTGAGGGCGTGTGTAATTGATTTTGGTGGTAGCTGGGATGTTCATCTACCATTCGAGTATAAGATGTGCTCCGTTTGAAGCCTTGTATGGAAGGAAGTGTAGGTCGCCTATTTTATGGGCTGAGATTGGAGAAAGTAGTTTGATTGGACCTGAATTGGTTCAAGAAACGACTGATAAAGTTGTGTTGATAAAAGAGAAGCTAAAAGCAGCAAGAGATCGTCAAAAGAGCTACGCTGATAATAGACGCAAACCATTGGAATTCGAAGTAGGAGATCGAGTAATGTTGAAAGTATCACCTTGGAAAGGTGTAATTCGTTTTGGGAAAAAGGGTAAGTTAGCACCGAGATACGTAGGACCATTTGAGATTCTTGAAAGGATCGGTCCTGTAGCTTATCGATTGAGATTGCCTGAGGAATTGAGTGGGGTACATGACACGTTTCATGTGTCAAACCTAAAGAAATGTTTGGCGGATGCTAGTTTGCATGTGCCATTAGGTGAGATAAAGGTTGACAAAACTCTTCGTTTTGTTGAGGAACCTGTGGAGATAATGGATCGTGAAGTTAAAAGTTTAAAGCGTAGTAGGATAGCGTTAGTAAAGGTTCGTTGGAATTCTAAGCGTGGTCCTGAGTTTACTTGGGAACGTGAGGATTATATGAAGTCTAAGTATCCTCAGTTGTTTGTCGTTCGAGCTGATGAATCGGCTAGTTAAATCTCGGGACGAGATTTCCTAAAGGAGGGGATACTGTGACAACCGTGACTTGGGCAGGTTAGTCAAACCGTTAGTATTGACTTATGTGCCTGTTGCAATGTATAGTTTATGAGATTTTATGTGTTTATGTGTGTTTATATATGTTTATGTGGGATTGAGTGTGATCATCTCAATGAGATTGGATTGATGGTGAAATTGGTTGAGTTCATTTCGTTCACTTCTGAGTGACAAGGAAATGATTTATGAGATTTGAGCGTTTTCGTGTTGAATGTGTAAGTATTTTTACGTATACGTATTTTTGTGTTAGTAATTTAAGATAGGTTTAGATTTTAGGTGGTAAGTTAAGAAAAATATAAAATTTCTATTTTAGGAAAATTAGTTGAAAATGAAAAGTTAAATGTTATTTTTAAAAAGTAGTGTATTGCGTTTAAGCAAAAAGGTATAGTCAAATTTGTTAAGGTTTTTATAAAAATTTAAGGAAATATAAGTAATAATGTAATTAATAAAAAAAGGCCATATTCGGCCGAATATTAGAAAAGAAAAAAAAAGAGTTTTAGTTGAAAACTCAAATTGGAATTAGATTTATTAGGGAATTTCCTTGTGTACCTATAAATACCAAAGTTAATCCCTAACTCTCCCCTCATTTGTTTGGACGTTTCTACAAGTGAAGAAGAAGAAAAATTTTAGGGTTTTCTTTAAAGTATTTTTGAATTTCTTTTGTGTAATTCTAGTTAATTAATTTTCAATTCTTAGAAATCTAATCATGATGGATTAGGGTTTTAAATTAGGTTATAAATTCTGGGTTCTTAAGTTTCTGAAAATATTTTGTGTTATTTAAATGGGTATTCATTAGACTTAATTGGTTTACAAGATTTGATTATGCGTTGGGCCTAGGCGCCCGAATTAGATTGTCTAATTCACTGCAGATATTTTAGGCAGTTTTTTGTAACGAGCATAACTCATTTCATAATAGATCACATAAATTAATTTACAACTTACTGGAGATAACCTCAGAGAGTTACTTTCCAGAATAAGTGGTACCGTGAGTTTTTAAGGTCGGGAAGGGGGTCAAATGGTCATTACAAAATCAGTGTGTAAAACAGTAACGAATTTCAGTTTTGATTTTTATTTTTCTAAAAATACTTAGACATCTAGTTAGAAGCTACAAATCACGTGGAAGTTAGTTCATATATTGTGTATGACCCCTGAATTTTTGCTAAAGCTATAATGAGGTCTAAATTGGTTATCTAACGTCATACTTTTAGAAAGCCAGATTCTGGACGAATTTTGGACACTTTGGATTAATGAATTTCTAAAGGGTATTTGTAAAAGGGTAATGGCTTTGGGAGAGCTATGAGAGGTTCATAGGACATATATGTAGCATGATGAATTTTGGTTTGAATTATGAGAGTGTTTAAGTAGTGCGTTTGAGACGTGTAAGTGAGTATAAAATTCTGCTCTAATTCAGAAAATTTAAAGTGTAGCATTGAAGGTGTTAATGGCCATATGTAGGAGTTGGAAAATGTTTAAATCAGAGTATTAGAGCTATGGTAGATAGCTTATATATTCAATCATGTTGAGGTTACAATCTTTTGGTTGAATGCCTAATTGATGATAGCTTATTGTGTGCTTAACTATTTAGATTGTCCGTGAAGTGTTGTGAAGCTTTTGTTGGATTATTTTGGGAAGCAAAGCATCAGGTGAGTTTCATATCCCCTTTTTCTTATGTTTTCTTGGGGTAAAAATGTAATGTACGTAGCGTTTAAATGTTTTAGTTTGATGTAATTATATGGGGTTTTGTAATGTTATGTGGTATGCTCCATGGCTTTATGATCAATTGGAGTCGTTTATGTGGTATGCTTCATGGCTTGGTGATCGATTGGAGTTATTATTGTTGTTTTTGTGAAGTATGTTAGTTCGGTTGAGAGTGGTGCTTGCTACAAACAAATCCAACTGAAGGGTTGAAATAATACCTACTGACTTTGTGTTCGGATCGGAGGGTAGTGAGCTACCCATTGACCCTTTTGTGAAGTATGGAATGATTGACCCAGTTGACTGTGGGTGTCATGTTGTTGTTTTGGATTGTTGTACTAGTCGCAGCAATTGTTTTGTAAGATTTTGTTATGTGTCTTAACCCTATGACTCTCACCAACCATTGTGTTAACGTTTTTAAGCATCATTTTCAGGTGAGCTTCGTGAGGATATTAAGGTTAAGAGAAGTGGATAGAGTGACCGCTAGGAGAGGGGCCATTTTTGCCATTCCCCCAAACCCTCACCCCTGTTATCACTAAAACAGTGATAAAAACAAACGAACCATTTTGGCGCCAAATTTCCTAAACATGGTCTTTCTTCCCTGCACCACCCTGCAACCCCAAGACAAAACCATCACCATCCCCCATACCCCACTTCACATAGGTCAATGCCATGTTGGCAATCCCACATAACCTTATTGGGCAATCGAACAGGACAAGAAATGAAGGGTTTGGATCAAAGAACTTGGGGACAAAGCTAAATCAAGGGCTGAGATGACTTCTAATTTCACCTCACACAACAAGCACACCTCATGAAGCACTCACGCAAGAAGCACAAGTGAAGACCTAGAACCTTCATAGCTTTTATATAAATAGGACTCTCTTGTAAGCCTTGGAGCAACCTAGTTTACTTTCAGCTTATTTTAGTTTAACTTAGCTTATTTGTACTTTCCTTTTAAACCTTGTAATGTTTTTAAGTTTAATGAAATTTGAAGTTTGTTTTTAGCAATCTGTTTTCAAGTTTTAAAGTTAATTTATGTTTCAAAAGCTACTATAAGCTCTCATTTTATACTCTTATAAGCTGTTATTCACTTAAGCAATAAAAACTTTCTAGTTTTGTGTTATTTAAGAACTAGTTCACCAAAATTCACTCAAAAAGCTATTTGGAAGATAAGCCAAAAAGGGAAAGGCTTATTGCTTTTACTAGCTTGTCTTTGACAAGCTAGAGCTTGTAGATCAGCTTATTTATAAGCTTATTTGCCCTTGTTTAGAGTAAAGGGCTTTGTAAGTTCCATTTTTTCCATTTTCTTGCATTTTACTGTAGCATAGCTTGTTCTTGCTTATTTCTGCTTATATCTGCTTATCTATGCTTGTTTATGATGTTTAATGCTTATTTTACTTAGGTTGTAGTTTAGAGGTTATTTGTGCAAGTTTTTCTTTAAATCTGTCATTTTAGCTTAAAGAATAGCATAACCTGTTCCAGCTTATTTGAGTGCTTATTGGTTGTTTAAATTTGCTTAATATTGACTTTTTAACTATTTAAACATCTGGTATTTGCAATTTGTGGCTTAAATCACTTTGAAAATGGATTTAAAAGTTTTAAAAGGGTGTTTGGTTTAACTGTTTTCAATGGTTAAAATGGGTCAAAAATTTGTTTTGACACTTGGGTCATTTTAGTTTAACTTAAATTTATCGTAAAATCTAGTTGTTAAAAGTTGTTAATTGTTAAATCTCAAAATCTTAGCTTATATAAGTGGTTATTTGAATTTGTGAGAATCTTGGTGTATAAATCAGTGCAAATGATTTGATCTTAGCTTGTTGAGTATTTGTGTTGTTTTTGTGTTTATTGGAGTGTTAAAACAACTTAGAAACAAAGTCTTATTGGACCTGCATTTGTTGTTTTTGGTTTTTGCCTAATCTATCAAATTTGACTAAGTGTTGAAAATTTAAGAAATTGCTTTTTCATTTGCTTATTGTGGCTTATTTTGAATTTTAAAATGGTTTTTGATTCTTGTTATAAGCTCTTTGAAGTCTAAGTTTAATCTGTTTCATAGTCTTAAGTTCATAAGGTTCTGTTTGATTGCTTATTTTTAAGCTCAAAAGTAGGGTTTTGTAAAGATTAAAAAATTTTCTAAGTGTTGTGTCTGTGTGAACCAGCTTTTTCATAAGCAAATTTCTTGGCTTATATGTGTTTCAAACTCCTTTCTGATTGTTGATTTAAGTAGCTTATAGGTCAAGCTTTAAGGACATATAAGCCTTTAAGCCATAAGGATCCGTTAACTAGCTTAAAAATAAGCTAGAAAAGTGTCCTCTTGGCTGTTTGGCTAACAGTCTTTGGCCAAAAGCTTAATTGCTTATTTGAGCTTCTCAGCTTATTGCATTTGCTTAATTTAGGTTTATATCTGCTTATTAGGTTAGTTTTAGCTTATTTTACTTAGGGTAGAGCTTATTTGAGCTTATTTGCATTTTTAGCTTAACATTTTAAGTCTAAAAGCCCTTCAATGATATTCTGTCATTTTTAGCTTATTCTAGCTTAATTTCTTAGCTTATTTTTGCTCCACATTGCTTATTAGGACTAGGTTATAAGCTGTCATAAGCCATTTGCTTTTCCTTAGCTTATTTAGTTTAGAAAAAAGCCAACTCAGTTTAGTTTTCTCATTTTTAAGCATTCTGTCACTTTGAGTGCTTATTTTTGTTCTTATTTTTGGTTTTCAAAAATAGTGTCTTTACAAAAGTTGCTTATTTTTAGCTTAACTAAAAAGTTGTAAAAAATGGCAAATAAAAACATTTGGGAGTAGGGGAAGTCCCAAGTGAGCAGGGCTCGAACTCGGGACCTCAACCCCACTCACCAAACGTTTTTAACACGCACCACAACACCACTCTGCCCTTGGGTCTTTTCCGTTTGGATTTACATACATTATTCTTTTAACAACGTTTTACCCCATTTAGCTTATAAGTTGTTTAAGCTTTTTAACAGCTTATTTTGATAAGCTGTGTTACCCTTTTTATTTTTTTTAGATCCAGCACTGTTTAAACTACTTTTTGTAATTTTTTTAGATTTTTATAATTCGTTTAGTATTTTTAATATTTAATTTAGATTAAATTCGTTTTTAATTCATAAAAAATTATAAAAAAGTCAAAAAAATATAATTCCTTTTTAGAATTTTTTTTTATCATTTAGGACTTAGGAAAATTAGATTTGAATCCCGTTCTCGTTTTCTTCGTTCTTTAACGTTAAAATCTCTCGTTTTAGGATTTTCTTTAATTTTTCTTATATTTTAGTCAATTAGGACTTATAAAAGTTAAAAATATCATTTTAGGATAAATTAGGGTTTTAAGTCACGTTTTTAGGATTCTCGTTTGCGTTTTTAGTTTAAATTTGTGTTGCCTTAATTGTTTTTAGTGTAGATTGCATTAATTTTCCCGTAGATTTAGAAAACCAATCAAAATCTTTGTTCCATTCAAACATCAATTATCAAACCGTCTTTCGACTTTTCATTGCATTCCTCGTTGGGGATAAACGACATGGGAATCACATACTTTCGGATATATATTGATTTTCTCTTTGTAGCTTTTTTAGTTGTTTACCTTGCGTCAAGGGTTGAATTTTTGGAATTAGCTTAGTTATATTAATATCGATATATTTTTACTATTATATATTATTTATATATATATATATATATATATATATATATATATATATATATATATATATTATATTATATATTAAATATATATATATTTAATCAATTTTTGGCGTCGCTGCCGGGGAGGAGTGTAAGCTATTGTCGTTTATCGTTTGATGATTTGTGCTTTGAAGATCCTTCCTTGTGAAGTTATTTTCTTTGTTATAAAATATAAAAATACAAAATTATTTTTCATTTCTTTTTAGTATATATATATAAATCAAGAAAAAACCAAAAATATAAAAACATTGTCCATAAAAACAAATAAAATTCACCATCAATATAATACTTTCAACTAAAGTATTATCATTAATAAGTTCCCAAACAAAAAATTCAAAAACTTATATTTTGTGTCACTTGCGAGGTACGGTTCACCTTTGAAAGATAAACAAACTCTAAGAGGGGTATAAGGAGGGTCGTTCCAACGAACTACGACCCTAAAGGAGAAAGGTTTTTAATAGCTTCGCGCTTTCCTTCTCCTCCGCTCCTTTGTGCGTTTTTCTCTTTAAAGAGCTACCGAGAAGCTTGTTGATTATTAGGTTTAAGTTGTCTTATCTCATTGTCCGTTCTTAAAATAAATTGTGAATCAATTGTTGAAAACCCAAAAAAAAAAATTAGTATAAATTTTCTTTTTATATTTTAGTGCATGCGCACTCGTTCTCAATCCCGTAATTCTAACCGTCAACAACAACAAGTCCCACCGACTTTTGTTGAACCATTTGATCTTGAAGAACCTATTGATAATCAAGCTCCTCCCGTAGTTACGATGGCCGATAATCGTACTATGGCGCAATTGCTCGAAGCACCCACCGAGGGTTACGAGGATGCAATCGTTGTTCTCACGATCACCGCGGACAACTTTGAGCTTAAGCATGGTTTGCTTACTCTTGTTCAAAATAAACAATTTTTTGAACATGACAAAGAAGACCCGCATGCTCACATTCGATATTTCAACAAGATCACTTCTACAATGAAGTTCTCGGAACGTCCCGAGTACGTCGGTTTAAGCTTTGCCTTTTCCCATTTTCCTCGGGGGGCCAAGGATTTTGGCTTGTAAAAGAACGCCCTGATCTGATTCTTACTGGATGATCTTGTTTCGAAATTCATAAACAAATTTTTCCCTCCCTCCAAAACAACAAACCTTCAAAATGAAATCACGAGATTTCAACAAAGATTTGATGAATTTTTCGAGGCACTAGGGAGATTAAGATCTTTTCGGGCATGTCCACATCATGGATTTTCGGAATTACATCAACTCGATTTTTCCTTACAATGCTCTTGAACTCAATGATCAAGATCCGTTGAATTTCCGAGCGGGTGGTATTTTTTGGATATTAAATGCTCGAGATGCTAAGATAATCATTGAGAGCAAATCCAAAGTTCGTAATTCACGAAACAAACCGGTTGTTTCCAAAGTGAGTACGAGCAATTCTACCACCGGTATTTCTCTGGATGTTGCCTAACTTAAAGATATGGTGAAAGCTTTGCTTCTCGATACGAAAAACCAATCCCAAGCCCCCAATCCCGTAAAAGAAGTCGAGGAAAATTATGTAACTTGCGGTGGTGCTCATTCTTACCGAGATTGTCCCGCCACCGATGGAAACGTTTATCATGACAATATACAAGAATACGTCTCTCAAGCAGCCACGGTTAACTACAACCAAGGAAATACCAGTTTCTGACCTTTCGACCTCCCGGTTTTCCTCCCGTTCAACAAAACCGAGGAAATAATCAAAACCGTTACAACTAAACCGAGGGAATTATTACAACCAAGGACCAATCTACCAACCCTCGGTTAATCAAGCTCCAATTTTTCGACCCCTGATTAATCAACCTCCGGCTTACCAAACACAAGGTGTGTTAAAGGATGACTTTCAAAATTACGTCAAAGCTAATGATGCGGTTATGAGAAATATGCAAAACCAAACCTAAAACATGCAAAATCAAATGACCAATTTAACGGACTTGCTTACCAAGTTCATGAATACCAATACCGCCTCTACTTCGGGCTCGGGTTCTCTTCTTAGCAACACCGTTTCTAACTCGAAAAGTGACTTGAAAGCAATCACTACCCGAAGTGGCGTTTCTTACAATGGGACTCAAGTTCCACCTCCGCCTTCTTCTTCCTAAGGTGGTGGAACGTGAAACCAAGGCTACAAAGGACACGGTGCCTCCTACTAATAACGGAAGTACCGAAGACGTCTAACCTCCGGTTGTCCATGTTGAAACTAATGTACCAATTTCTAAGCCCGTTGTTGCTCCCGTTAGTACTACAAAGCCTAACCCGAAACCGTCAATTCCATAACCATCTAGACTTAATGACCAAAAGATCCGTGAAAAAGCTAACAATCAAATTGAGAAATTTTACCAAATCTTTCAATATTTGCATTTCGACATTAGCTTCGCGGATGCTTTAATTCTCATGCCTAAATTTGCCTCGACACTTAAGAGTTTGATTAGTAACAAAGAAAAATTGTTTGAATTGGCAAGAACTCCGTTGAATAAGCATTGCTCGGCGGTTCTCCTCAAAAAGTTACCCAAAAAACTTGGAGACCCAGACAAAGTTCTCATACCGTGTGATTTTCCCGGAATGGATGAATGCTTAGCCTTGGCCGATCTTGGCGCTAGCATTAATCTCATGCCATTATCAAGCTTTCTCTTCCGGAGCTCACTCCTACTTGTATGGCCCTTGAACTTAAGGACCGGTCAATTTCTCGTCTGATCGGTATCGCCGAAGATGTCTACGTAAAAGTAGGAAAGTTCTAATTCCTGGCCGACTTTGTAGTCGTAGACTTTGATGCCGA
>BQNB010005093.1:25373-100753 GCA_026074375.1 Tanacetum coccineum | reverse complement strand
CCGTGAAGATTACTACCAAAAATGACGTTACCTCCATTGTATGCCTTGTAAGTGGAGAAGAGCTCTCGATTTCCCGTCATGTGCTTGGAGCATCTACTATCCTTGATCCATTCGTTGGGCTCCAAGTTGACTCCAAGACATATCTATTTATATAAGACAATAACTCAAACATGTGGTCCACAATATCTCATAGGTCTAAAGTTGTTAGTGCTAAACATCCCTTGCATGTGATGCAATTGGTTGGGATGTGAGAATGGAAGACACATTTCCCATGGCATGTAACTTTGATGTGGAAAGTTGTTTAAAGTTACGGGAAATCCATGGGGTTGGTTTTGTCGACCAACATGTCTTTTAGGTTGCGGTGTTTTAGGACGAGATCAATTATTATTGACTCTTCTAGGAGGTGGAGTTTTTGATCTAAATTTTGGTTTCAAAAATGCAATTCTGGGTTTCAACAATGGCTTATAGAATTGTTTAACTTCATTGTCAATAGCAATGGGAACTTTGGTTTTGTTTACAATTATGTGTTTTGGTCTAGGACCCAAAATAGATTTTTGAAAAGACACACTTTTCTCAGATATAGGCATTACTGGTAGTGGTCCCATATTTATTTTGGGGGCCGCCTGAATATTAAGGGGGCTGCCTATATTTATGGAACCTCCATCAAGAGACGCCTTTTTCTGAGCTTTTACAAATTTTATTTCCTTAGTTCCACTAGATGATGCTTCAAATGAATTAAACCCCAAACCTAATTTATCATCAGAGGGTTTTTTATTACTTAACATTTCATTCAAGCAATGTGTACTCTTTTCAAATTTGTTTAATCTACTAGATTCTTCTTTGAGCTTTTCATTTTCAATTTTAAGTGTATGACACTTTGCACAATCAAGATCAACTCCCTTGTTGTTCTCGAGTATGGATATTTTATCTTTTAATTCTCTAAGCTCATTTTCTAGACTATTTCTAATAGCTTTTAACCTTTTGTTCTTATTGATTATCTTTAAACTCATTTTGCACAATTTATCATATTCGTTGTCTAAAGCTAAATCATCAATTGACGAGTTTTCATCACTAAAGTAAGAAGATTCGAAACATACCTCATTTGGTGCTTGAGCTACAAGACATGTCTCTTCTTGGATCTTTTCATCATTCTCTTCACCGCTATCACTCCAAGAACCTCCATCGAATGCTCTTTGGTTCTTGTCTCTCGGTGGCTTTGGACATTCTCCAATAAGATGATTTGGATCTTCGCATCTAAAGCACTTCCTTTCACTTTTGCCGTTTTTGTCGTCTCGGCTTCTTTGAAAGGTCTTTTTGTCGTTCTGAGGTTGTCTTACGAATCTACCTCTTCTCTTAAAGAACTTCTTGAAGTCTTTTACCGCCATGGCGTACTCTTCTTCTTCACTACCGGAAGTGGGACACTCTTCATCACTAGATTCTTTCTTAGACTTTAAAGCAAGAGATTTCCTTTCAACTTTTGCTTTGACTATTTCAGAATCTTTTTTGATGATCATCTCATAGACTTTGAGGTTTCCAATGAGCTCATCAAGAGATAGTGATGTTAAGACTTTCGACTCTTCAATCGCCATGACTTTTACTCTCCATTTAGGATGTAGAGCCCTAAAAAACTTCCTTACATAGTTCTTACTAGAATAACCTTCATCAAGAGCTTTAAGACTAGTGATAATAGTATTAAATCTAGCAAATGCACTATCTATAGATTCGCCTTCGAAGATGACGAATTGTTCATATTGTTGAACCAAAAGGTCGATCTTATTATCTTTGACTTGGTTATTACTTTGATGGGTGATTAACAAAGTTTTCCAAATTTCTTTTTCCGTATTGCACATGAAAATTCGTTCATATTCTTTTTTAGGCAAAGCATTGTAAATAACCATTTTGGCTTCATTGTTCTTCGAAAGCATTCTTTTAAGATCATCAGTTTGATTTTCAAAAGGGACAACCTCATCAAGTTTGGTTTTCAGATTTTGAATAATAGTTTGAAAATCACCATTTATAATAATATGCCAAAGATCTAGATCTTTTGATTTAACATATGTCTCGAATCTATTTTTCCAATAAATAAAACTATCACTTTCAAAAAGTGGTGGTCTTTGCATAGATTGCCCTTCTAGATATTTGTCGGAATCCATATATCGATCCAAGCTTTAAAATACAATATATTTTAAAAATCTTGAGTGACCTTTCTCCAGATATCAATTGTAGGAAACTAGAAAGGGGGTTGAATAGATTACTGGTTAATTGGTCGTTTTAAAACTTTGCTTTGAACATTGTTAGATTCGAGTTATATGTCAATCAATCAACAATATGAATCACAACTAAAATATCTAATATAATGAACTAAGTAAACAATAACACTAAAGAGATAGAGAAAGAAACGATCAAACCAAGACACCAAGATTTATAGTGGTTCGGCAACGAAGCACCTCTTCGTTCCTACTTCACTCCCAGAGTACTCCACTCGAGATTTCACTATGTCAACAAGCTCCCTTTAGGCGGAGAAAACCGTTTACACGTCGCTAACTTTCTTTTCCGACACTAAGCTAGATGTCGAGTCCTAATCTTAGCTAGAACCAATCTAAGACTTCACAAAGTCTTTATACACTCACAAGATATCTACCCTTGGATTGACACACAATCTAAATAACACCAATACACAATTTACACTATTGGATCTACACTCAATCCAATTTACACAACAATACAAGGTAAATGTAATTAAGATATGTGATATTTGAGGAGGAAAAGAGAGATCACTTGATAACAAATCGTATGTAAAAGAATATGATTGTTCTTCTCTTGCACTTGCTTAGAAGAAGAAGAAGAGAGGAAGAAATAATTAATCACTTGAAAACAAGATCAAGATATGTTATTGATCAAGATATGTGTTTTAGAAAGAAAGGAAGAAGAGAGAAAAATGAATCTGAGAAAATTCGTGGCAAGAGGTTCTGTTTTTCAGATGGGGTGGCCCAGTATTTATAAGGGACAAAAAATGACCGTTGCTGGTGGCAGTACCGTCGGTCCCTTATATATAAGGGGGCCGCCAGGCCTAAAAGGGGGCCGGCACTAGACTCCGCTCCCTTTTTTGTCTTTTTGTGGTGAATGTTGGATCTGTTATAGAACCTTCTATTTTGGGAGGAAAATTTGAATTTCAAATTTTTATGTTTTTAATAAACATTTCTTTTAATGAATAAATATTTTGTTTTTATATTTTTATAAAAACACATTTGTAGAAATGTAAGGTTTAATTGATCACTAATCATGTTTAATGATTTGTTTATCCATACCTTAAGTGATTAATCTTAGAAATGGAATTTTACGATTAGTAATTTATAAACGTTTAATTTTATCGTAAACGTTTTCATATTTTGTTATTATCAAAACATCGAGAGGTCGAAAAATATAAATAACGTTTTTAGACATTATTTGTATTAACGGGTTTGAGTGAGGGGTTCTGGGGAGAAGCCATGTTAACAGCTTGCTATTTATTGAATAGGGTTCCTAATAAAAGGAACAAAACTACCCCTTATGAACTTTGGTATAAGAAACGACCCAACTTGTCATTTTTGCGAGTTTGGGGTTGTAGAGCCGTTGTTAGGCTGCCGAATCCAAAAATGAAAACTTTGGGTGAAAAGGGTATTGATTGCATCTTTGTTGGATATGCTGAACATTCCAAGGCATATAGGTTTTATGTTATTGAACCTAATGATTCTGTTTCTATAAACTCAATTATAGAATCAAGAGATACAATATTTGATGAGAACCGTTTCTCTTCAATACCTAGACCAAAGGACATTATACTAAATGTGCAAGAATCTCAAATGGTTCAAATGGATGATTATACTAATGATGTACCAATTGAGATTCCTAAGCCTTGAAAAGGTAAAAGAGTTCAGAAAGCTAAATCATATGGTTCTGATTTTCAGCTATACTTAGTTGAGGGATCAAGAGATCAAGTTGGATCACAATACTCCTACTGTTATAGTATTGAAGAGGATCCTAGAACCTATAATGAAGCTATGCAATCTCGTGATGCTTGCTTTTTTGGAAAGTAGCACGATGATGAAGAGATTGGTTCTATTATGGAAAATAATACATGGGTTTTATCTGATTTACCCCCTGGTTGCAAACCTTTAGGTTGCAAATGGATCTTCAAAAGGAAAATGAAAGTCGATGGAACAATTGACAAGTTTAAAGCTGGATTGGTAATCCAAGGCTTTAGACAAAAGGAAGGGATTGATTATTTTGATACCTACGCACCAGTTGCTCGTATCACTACTATTAGATTATTGTTAGCTTTAGTAGCTATTCACAATCTAGTGATCTATCAAATGGATGTCAAAACAACATTTTTAAATGGTGATTTGGATGAAGAAGTGTATATGAAGCAACCGGAAGGATTTGTTATGCCAGGTAATGAGCATAAGGTGTGTAACCTGGTTAAGTCATTGTATGGGCTGTAACAAGCACCTAAACAGTGGCATCAAAAGTTTGATGAGCTTGTGTTGTCAAGTGGCTTTCTCTTAAACCAATCTGACAAGTGTGTATATAGCAATTTTGACAATTCTGGTAAAGGGGTCATAATTTGCTTATATGTTGATGACATGTTGATTTTCAGAACTGACCAAAATCAAGTTGATAAAACTAAGAAGTTTTTGTCATCAAGATTCTCAATGAAAGATATGGGAGAAGCGGACGTTATTCTTGGTATAAAGATTAAACGTAAGAATAAAGGGATTGTCATTACACAATCTCACTATATTGAGAAAATACTCAAGAAGTTTAATCGTGAAGATTGTTCTCCGGTGAGTACTCCCATGGATTCGGTAGAAAAGCTTAAGCCAAATACAGGGAAACCTGTAGATCAGCTTGAATACTCAAGAGCTATTGGCTGCTTGATGTATGCTATGACAAGTACTAGACCGGATATTGCTTATGTTGTTGGTAGATTGAGTAGGTTTACTTGTAATCCTAGTAGACAACATTAGAAAGCAATAACAAGGGTATTTAAGTACTTGAGAGGTACTAAGGATTATGGTTTATCATATGTTGGATATCCTTCGGTGTTAGAAGGTTATTCAGATGCTAGCTGGATAAATCATGTTGAAGATTCATCTTTTACGAGTGAATGGGTGTTCCTGCTTAGGGGAGGTGCCATTTCATGGGCTTCCAAGAAGCAAACATGCATCACTAGTTCGACTATGGAATCTGAGTTTGTAGCATTGGCTGCTGCTGGTAAAGAAGTAGAATGGCTAAGAAACTTGATACATGAGATTCCAATATGGCCGAAACCAATAGCACCAATATCAATCCGATGTGATAGTGCTCCCACAATGGCTCGGGCATATAGTCAGATATACAATGTGAAGTCTAGACACTTAGGTGTTAGACATAGTATGGTAGGGGAACTAATCAGGAATGGTGTGATTTCTATTGAGTTTGTTCAGACACAACATAATTTAGCTGACCACTTGACGAAGGGTCTAGCTAGGGACTTGGTATATAAGTCAGTGATATGGATGGGATTAAAGTCCATTTAGATCTACTACATATGAGATACTTAATTCCCTTCTAATACAACGTTAGAAGCTGAATTCAATGTGGAAAGCTCATAGCTAGAGATTAAAACATGTGTATTTATCTTCCCGAGGTATGTGTTCAGACCTGTAAGTGATGGTTAGGTTGAAGTTTACCTTCTTAATGATTCTTTTGGAAAATTGCAAATGCAGGTGCAAGATTAAAAGAATCACTTATGTGAACATGAAGTTTTGCCGCTTCAAGAAGCTTGGACTTGGCTTCCTATATGTTCATTAATGGATTGGGACACATGGCTTGTAATAGTGTCAAGTAACGAACTTTAGAGTGTTGTAGAAACTTATGTGTATAGTATCTTCAGGTATTCAAATGGATTGACGGGTTCAATCGTTACGACACCCCGATTTTCGAATATTTGGAATGTGTATTATACTAAGATGAAAATTCAATCGCAAGACATTTTCATTTACGCATTTGTTTGTTTCGTTATGTTTGTTATAATATAATTTCATATATCTTTATATATGTTTTAGTAAATCAAGGATTACACTAAAATGGGAGGGATTTGTTGGTGATTTTAGTGTCATCGACAGCTATTTAGGTAATGATGATTTACTAGAGACCGATGAGATTTCATATTCGGCTCGCATACGAGTTAATGAAGTGTGGAATGCACACTCGTTGAACTAATATGAACTCGACCATGACAGGAAAAGCGGGGGTCAAGGGGACTGCTCCCCCTTGTGGGGTCCCGCTGCCAGGTCAGCGAGCAGGGGTCGAGGGGACAGTGCCCCTCGCGAGGTTTGGTGCAATGCCCCTAAACCTAAATGATTTTTTATAAATCTGTATTAAGGATTTACCTTAATTTCTCACCAAAACCCAACCAACGTGTCGTTGTGAACTTGTATCTGTTTGGGTATAACCCGCTTCAACTGTCATAAAACTTCTGTTTTATAAACAAAACAGATCTGGTTCCTAAAACCATACAAAAAACACATACAATTCCCTATAATCCTTCTTTATTTGTGATTCTTGTGCCTAGAACATAAATTGCTATACTCCTTATATTATCCAGAATAGAGATTTCGTGCAACCCAGGCATTGATAAGGGTCAAAATACTTTATACGGAAAGTGAAATTTTACACGATATAAGCGAATTATCTAGAATTATCACATCATATCACACACCCCCAATTTCTAACACAATATATTTCAAAAGTTGACTTTTAAGGTCAACCAATTGCAATAAGTTGAAGCCTTTGGATTTGAGTGTCTTTTCTTGATAGCTGCTTGAGTACTTCCATTAGTGACTATTACTTGCATTTCTAAGCATATCCTCTCGAACGGTTGAACCTTTTAAAGGGTCAAACCTGCATCCTCCCTAATCACAGTGTCTAGAAAACCATAACATGGCTTATTTCGTACATGTAAAATTTTGTTGATAAAAAAAGAAAATGAAAAATTAAAGTCATTAATGATAACTACCTCCGGTAAGATCAATGTTATCTAAGAAGTGGCTTTTACGCTTACCAAAGGCGGGAGCTTTTACGGCTGCAGCCATTAGTATACCTTTGAGTTTATTTCTGATAACCGGAGCCAAAGCTTCTTTTTCTAGATTCTCAGCAATTATCACAACCAGATAGTCCACTTTAACCGCAATCAACAATAAAATTTGTCTTTTGAAACCATTTGACTTTTAAGGTCAAACAAACTATTTCTTTAAATTTTCTAACTAATGTATTGCACTTCATACTTCTTGATGTCAGCATTAGTCCATTTGACCTCAAAAGTCAAACTATACCTCTTTGTGTATAATTAAGAAACCTTAGCTTGCAATCATGAAATTCTGCTTTTTATAGTTTTTAATCGGTAAAATATATAGAAAATAAACCACGATCGAATTCCATACCCTCTAAATTTCTAAAGTATTCTCACACCATTCCCCTCTACACATGGAAGTATGGAACAAATTCATAAACACATAGATTACAACTCAACAAAGTATATCTAACAGTATCAAATTTATAGAAACAAACCTGTTTAAGACTAGTTTCGCCGTCAGTGACAATCTTAGGAGGACCATACTTATTTTGCAACACCACATTCCAAACAAAATATAAAACATACATTTTGCCAATAAAAATCTTCACAGTAAACTTCTTAACTTGGCAGTATAAACTAACGACCTCAACCTCATTGAGGTATTTTATTCAACACTAGTAAATGTTTATCTTTATAAATCATTCCAACATACACAAAAATCCATGCACGACAAACTTGCAGGCAATGAATCCCTATGTAATTTTTTTTAAATATGAATCCCTATCCAATTGACCAACTAAACATGTACCACTTGAAATACTTAACTCGACACATATGAGTAATTAAGGAGCACCATGTAAATATTCATTTGATGAAGAATGCAAAATATCATTGCTAAAATCACAGACTTGCAAAGTTTTAGCTAACCATGTTTGGCTTAAGAGTCAACTTGATACTAATAAACTCCATTTGGCAAAAAACTTGACTCGCATACAAATAGCTACAATAACAACCATGATATTACTTAGTTTCAATAGCGCCTTACATAGAAGTAATATTACTTATTTTCTTACATTACTAAAGAAGTGACTTAAGCTGATTAATTAAAAACTAGTAACTCACTAGATACATAACAAGAACAAATGCCCCTTCCATTGACAATAAAATTTCTTCACAAATGTTTTTCTACAATATAGTTTTTCCCTTGGCCATGTTTTTTGTTTGGTTGATATCATGAAACTTTAAATTTCTTCACTTGACCATGTTTCTTAAGTTCACAAGTCAATAAGTTCTGCCATCAACTCAATTGTGCGACGAATCGCAAAAAATCTGATATTCCAATATCTCTTTTAAGGTTGGTCTATAAGAATTAAAACACTGTCAGAGCTTAAATTTAACCAAAAATTTTATTTATGAAATTTTATTGACATGTTAAGAGTTAAAAAAATCATGATAACCTATTTATCTATACTACATTATAAAGCATTTTCAACCTATTTTTGAAAATGTTGAAAAATTAAGTAGTGTAAATGCTTATGCACGTTGTACAATCTTTTTATGCAACTAATAAAATTTTGCCAAACAATTTAACATCCTCTTTAAAAGCCATTAAAAAGGTTGTTACATTCCAAGTTACAAAATATAATGTACAATCTTTTTATGTAAGCAATAAAATTCTGCCAAACAATATAACACCCTCTTTAAAACCATTAAAAACAATATAACACCCTCTTTAAAACCATTAAAAAGACTGTTACATTTTATCACTATAAATATAACTACAATCCATTTCACACACAACACAAACACATAACAAAAAAAAATACCCACTATTCTCTCGTCTCATAAAAATTATCATCCACCACCCCACCTCATCACGCCGACCCTACCACCGGACGTCACTACCACGCCGGACGTCACCACCACGCCGGACGCCACCAGCCGCTGTTTGCCGCCGGCTTCTGCCGCCGTCTCTGCCGATATCTCGTCGGAATGACCGGCTGCCACTTGCTCTCCCCTACTTTAGCTTGATCACCATCTGCTGCTAACCACTGCTACCTTATCAACATGATGCACGTGACTTTATCTCTTTCTCTCTTTCTTTTTCCATGGCTCGATGTTCTTTGGTGAGTTTTTCTCCACTTTTTCATCTTCTCATTTTTGATCTATAAAACCATATGGATATCTACCTGGTTTTTTTTTGTTATTTTTTGGTTTAGGTGATTGCAAGATTTGGTGTTGGATAAAAGGAAATTTTGAAGATCGATGATGAATACACGAAAAGGAAATTTTGAAGATCGATGATGAATACATGGGGGACACCTTTTTATTGAAAAAAAGAAAAGAATGGGGGACACATATAATATTGGTTGCGGCATTTCAAATTTTTATTGTCTCTTTATTTTGAGTCTTTATTTTTGATAGTCATGGTAATGATGTGTTCTTTTGTGTCCTTTTTTTAAATTAGTTATTTTTGGTATAAATGGTGGTTAATGGTTATGATTAATGCTAATTTTTGTAACCATCGACATTTAATTGTGTGTAAATGCCTTTATAGTTTCAGTTATAAAAAAATCAAAAGCCTCTTATGATCAATGTTATTTATGATAAAGTTACATAATCAATGCTATTTATGATGAAGTTACAACTCTAATGATCAATGCTATTTATTTTAAAGTTACAATGCTATATAATTGGGTTAAAACAAACGCCAAATTTTCGAGACCAAGATTGATCTTTATAGAACAAGTTTCGTGCAATCGCACCAACCTCGACTACATTATAAAAGAAGTTTAGCACATTTCTTGAAAATGTAGAATGTTGAATCTATACACATATAAAGCATGTTAGCACTATTTTGAAAAAAGAACAAATAAATATACTTTTTGATTTAAATACAATAATTGTTTTCATTAGATTAGCATTTATATAAGAAATGGTGCTTTAAAAGCTGTGTTGATCATATAATTAACTGAGCCAAATTTGTTCTCTAAGTTTCTACAAAATCATCTTAAGTTTAGCATTCAAATCACTTAATATTGGTAAGAGAAATCATAAATTCAATTTGAGAAAAGAAAGTCAAATCATTTACCCGTTTCTTGAATTTTCAACAATTGAAAGTTGAAAGTTGAAAATCTCTATTTTAGGCAAAAGTTGAAAAGTTGAAAGTTGAATGCATTAATCTCTTATAAATGTTTTTAACAACTTTGACATATTAAGTGACAGGTTTGAATGCATTAAATGATAATATTTAATTCGGTCATGTAACCACTAATTTCTACAATTATAGAGGCTAATTATGGAAGACATAAATGAGTCCATTAATCTCTCATAATTTCTTTTGACTAGGGTTTGAGTAAATTCCCTATAAATAGGGATCACAATTGCATGAAAAAGCACATAGAAACATAAACACTTAGATCAGGATATTTGTCATTTTCATAGTATTAATCACATGTACAACTTGCTACATAAGGTAGATTGTGCATACTAGCTTCATGTCAGTTTTGATTTCTAATAGTCAAGGAATAGTAAAGGAATAGTCAAGGTAAATCTTGAACCATAACATGTATATTATCTTTGGAAGATTCGGGCAAAAGAAGAATAGCTAATCAAACATTCGTCTTATTGATTCCATATGTTTTTTAACTATTTATGCATTCAATTCGTGATGAGATAACTAACTCCATGCATGCATGCATGGATAAATGTTGAAGTAGTCCTAAGAGTTGAAGCAAAACACACACCACGACTATTGTTTTCCGCCTTCATGTATATTCCAATTACACATGTTTTTGTTTTTATTTTTGAATCGATGTATTAACTTTTGATATTTTTTTAGTGACAGTTCTCTCTTTTTGAATAAGGGAACTCGATTGTACGATCTGCTTCAAAAAGAACAAATTTTGCAAAAAACTTAGAGAAATCAAAAATGACCTTACATCTATGCCCATGGTGTTCTTTTTTTTTCCTTTTTTGTAAATGAGTTATTTTTAGTATAAATGGTGGTTAATGATTATGATCAGTGCTAAGTTTTGTAACCATCAACATTTAATTATGTATAAATGCCTTTATAGTTTCAGCTATAAAAAATCAAAAGTCTCTTATGATCAATGCTATTTATGATGAGTTACAACTCTTATCAATGTTATTTGTGATAGTTACACATCAATGATATTTATGATGGAGTTACAACTCTTATGAGCAATGCTATTTATTATGAAGTTACAATGCTATATACTTGGGTTAAAATGACAAATTGACAAATTTTCGAGACCACGATTGATCTTTATAGAACAAGATTCGTGCATCACAATAACCCCGACTACATTATAAAGAGTTTAGCACCCTTAAAAATGTAGGAATGTTGAATGTTGAATCTAATTTAGGAAACTATGATACACAATGTTGAATAATAAATTCAGTCATCAATACCATTATAATATTGTTACAGCCCAATTAATTTATCATTGTAACAGTCTCCAACAATTATTAAAAGTGTAACTGCTAAAAATCATTACTATCGATAATGATTATTAAAAATGTGTAACCACATCCACCATATAAATCCACACAAACCATTTCATATATGGCACACACAAATGTTATTTTACAGCAACATCGCATATCATTATACGAAATATTTACCACAATATCACATATCGTTAATTATTTGCCGCTAGGTTTTACCGGTGCTATGCACGGGTACTCGTCTAGTAGAATTAACATTTGGTACAAGATTATGCATATCAATTTCATAAATACCATTGCTGGGAATAACATTAAAATAATGAACATTGTTCTTAAAAACTAAAATACCAAAATATGTAAAACATTAGACAAATCCATTTTCAACCAAACGATGAACTGAAACAACACCTCTAGTTATAAAAGGTGCATAATGATAATTGTCTAAACAAATCACAAGGCCATTAGGCAAAACCAAGTCAAAAATTCCTATGGCTTCTACTTGCACACGAACACCATTGCCCACGTATATATAGAGAGCTCTTTGTTTCAGCTTCCTTGCTTCTCGAAACCCCTATTTTGTAATACAAATTTTAGTACCACAACTAGTGTCATACACCAGGATTTATTAAGGAAATCAAATAATTTTATTGTGAAGATACCTGAAGAACTGGTAGAACTAACTTGCTTCTTTTTCTTCAATAACTCAGCAAGATACAAAGGATAATTCATCTTCCAATAACCCACCTCCTTGCAGTGGTGGCAGGCGTCATCCTTAGCTGGGTGCTCTTGAGCAGAAGGTTTAGGGTTTTTAGGCTTAGGGATATAAACTTGTTTATCTTTTCCCTTGCCATTAGCTTTACCCTTGTCTTTAACTTTAAAAGATTTCTTATTGGCCTTCTGGATTTTACCACCTTTAATCATCATTACTTGTGGTGTTTCAGTCTTTTTTGGTAAACCATTTTCATACTCAATAAGCATAGCATGTAGTTCACCCACTGTCTTCCCCATGTTATGCATATTGTAATTTCTTACCAAACCAAAAAAATCTTTAGTAAGGCCATTTAAGATAAGACTTACTATAAGATCATGTGGTAGCACATAACAAAGACGTTCCAATTGATCTATATATCCTTTTATCTGGATGACATATGCAGCAACTAGTTTACCCTCCTCTTGTTTGCAAGCATGAAAAGTTTGGATTAGGTCAAACCTCTCGACTCTAGCTTATTTTTCAAACATAGCTTTAAGCTCTTTTATCATGTCATATGGTGAGGAGTTTTCAAACTGTCTATGAAGCTTAGCAGTCATACTACCAAGTATAAGACAAGCAACCTCATTATATGCATCATAAATTGCATTCCATTCTAACAACACTTATGCATCAGACTTAGCAGCCGGAGCCGCGGGTAATGGTTGTTCAATGACAAACATTTTCTTTTCAATTCGCAAGACTAACTTAAGTTGACAAAACCAGTCATTGAAATTATTTCCAAAAAGTTTTTCTCTTTCAAACATTGACCTGAAAGCCGAATGGTTTTATGTTTTGAACAGGTTGGTGTGCCATCTATAAAACATAGTTAAAGTTCAAGAATTAGTATTTTTGATAAAACTTCTTGAAGAAAATTAACTACCCATGTTTAATAAAAAATTAATTTTCTTAAGACAAGGATCCTACTTGACGTGCCACCACCACATCAGTTGATCTGCTTGTGATGGTGTACTCAAAAAGGTAATTGACGATCAATAATTACCACCGGTGCAATTCCTAAAACATTATGGGACTTACTTTATTACAATAATATTCTAGTAAGCATGTTTCATCCCATCTATGCCTCGATTTAACGTCTCACCAATAAACCAATTAAGTCGTCCAATCAAAAACTGTGATTATGTAACACTAGCGTCTCATGAAAAAGTGTATAATTACCTTAGGATTACGATCTACATACATCTCACGCATAGTAAAAAGCATCTACAAGTGTTTTTATAAATTGGATGGCAATAACTTATTTAAAAAAGGGTATAATATTTGTCATGACAGATATGTACGAAGAAGCATACATACATCTTCGTATCATAGATTTTAATAAAAACTTTACTCAATTAAGTTATTTATTACGATATCACATATTTTCAATACATCTAATGTATAAATAGTGTTACCTTTTTAAAATTGACGATTCAACATGTTTCCAAATATAGAGATTAAAGAATGGTTAAAAACGTGTACACTGTAGTGACATACCTTGGTTCACCGTAACTCCAATCGAACGCACAAAGAAGCGAAGAATCAGGTCAGCGCGAAGCATATTAAAAACCTGAATTCTTTAGGAATGTTGACCACTCCGCCTTAAACTTCTCTTATAGTTTGTTCTAGTGGATGAGTCGTACTTTCCATGAGTCCATAGCATCCAGTTTAGGAATGTTGACCACTCCGCCTTAACCAATCAAAATAAACTTGAATTTGGAAACACAATATGAACTATAAATAGTCCATAATAAATCTAATTTCATAGTAATTAGTCCTGTTCATATTTATTTTCGAAAAACCCTTTTATTTTCTCACAAGTCCAATACTTAAATTAAAAACAATATAAACATAAAACTAATTCAAATAACAAGTATTCAATTAACAACACATAACAATTAAGTCATGCAAATATTCATAATGATCCTAATTATCTAATAATTAAAACATGTATGTATCCATATAAGGCTCCTTCGTCCTATAATCGACATAATCGATTGCGTAAGCCTTATATAAATACATACCGCATAGCACATAAATTAACTTTTAAGGCCCCATTAAGACTTGCCAAGGTCTTTCCTAGCTTTTAATGTCATGGATCGAAACTACATAAATTTAGTTTTCTATGTTTAGGTCTTGATCATCATATTTGCATAATAATTTTAACAATTAACAAGATCAACATCATATATCGTTCCATGATAAAATATGCATGTATTTATCATGTATACCAAATTAACAATTAATCTAACATAAAATCGGATCAATTAACAATTTAAACACATCAAGTTTTATTCATAAAGTTGCATACAACCTAGAAATCGCCTAATTAATTTTAATAACCAATAGAAATTGGATCTTGATGCATAAAGATCGAATCTTGATGCATAAAATGCCCAAAAGGCTTAAAAAATTAATCAAGAACCCTAATTTGTTTGTTCAATTTTATTCTTGTAATTACAAATTCATATACGATGGCTCGTGATGCCACTGTTGGGATTTTAGATCTAATTAACAATTAAACATATCACGAGTATGCAGCGGAAATATCAAACACATATAGAACTTATAATTAATAAGGTATTGAAGATATATACCTTTAGCAAAAAACGTTAGACTGCTTATAGCAATAAATGTAACACCGTCTTCAATATATGCGTGTGTATAACACCACGCGAAACCACCAAGATCAAAACTATGATCTCTCTAAGTTTCTACACACAATACGTTCTTAGCAAACAATGTGTATACTAGTACTAATAGTGTTTAACCAAACGATCTCTTTGTCTTTGAATCAATCAAGACACGAAACACCTTCTTGAGATTAAATCGCAAAACAAAAACCCTAAAGGGTTGTTTGTTTGATCGAATCATGAGGAGGAGGAAAAACCGAAACCATTTTGTGGGTTTGGGGCCGGTCGAACACAAAGAGAGATAAGGGAGAGGTTTAGGGTTTTTTTAGGTTTCAAGTTATGATTTACAAAACACCCTAAGACCTCCTTTTATAGCGCTTACAATATTGGTGAGAAAGCAAGCAATCTCCTTCCATATGGAAGGAGGTATTCGGCCAGCTAGGAAAGAGAGGACAAACCAAATATTTTTCTTTTCCTGATTTTGCATATTAGTCTTTTAACTATTAACGACTAATATTTATTCTTGTTAAACTTTTAACGATCGTTTGTTTAAACATTAATTAATATATTACATTATTATAGTAAATACATTGTTCTACATATTAACGTGTGCGTCCTCTTAGGCTCGAATAATTCCCGGACATATATAATTTATATTTGTACATATTCCAATAATGTGATGGGATACACTATTCCAAAAGATAGCCAAATACTTGTTAACGTTTGGGCTATTTGTCCCGATCCCAAACTTTGGGATGACCATTTAAGTTTCAAGCCTGATAGATCTATCGGATCAAAGTTGAGTTATAAAGGGAATGACTTTGAATACCTACCATTTGGTTCGGGAAGAAGAATGTCTCCTGCGGAAACAATGGCTTCCAAGACAATCCTCTTAACCGTTGCTTCTTTAATTATGAACTTCGAATGGTTCCTTCCCAATAACGATATTGATCCCTGTGACATCAACATGGAAGAAGAAATGCATGCACCAATGTATAAGAAAGAACCTTTGCATGTAAATTTTATGCTTCGTGAGGGGTACAATGATTAGCATCATGATTTTAATTTGGTTTAATCATGTAAATAAACTAAGCCGGTTTTATTAATATAGAAAGGCCTTATGAAAGTTGTAATATGAGAAAATGTTGGGGTATATCATTTGGTATGTTTGTATAAACTCGATCTAAAGTCTTGCTTTATAAATTTGATTAACTGTTTAAACACTTTCCCAATTTGTTATATATGTACTTGTTAAGACTGAATGTAATAGTAAGGTCGACCTTCGGTCGGTCGTTCCATGTGGAAGCAACTAAGGACGGTCGTCACATTACCTCGACCGAACTAGACTCGTCCCCCAACCTTTGCAATTGTTTGGGTCGTGTAGAAGACCGAGTAAATGAAGTTGTTTCCTATAAAAAAAATGATCCCTTTATTTTCTATAAAACACAACTTCTTCTTTCTTATTTTCACACACATATACATTTTTTATCAAAAACACACACTAACAACAACAATATGTTCCTCAGAATTAATTCTGAAAGTGTTTATTTTTTGAATGATACGGAAGATGAAACGGAAGTGAATAATTTATTCTCTGATTTTTTAATAGACGTTGCTTTGGTTATTCAAGCATCTACTCCTACAATCCAAAAATACCAACGAAGCTATATGCCTAGAGATTTATACGGTAAACTATGAACCGTCAAGTGCTAGCTACTTTTTGCTAAAAAACATTTACAACGCCTATTATATTTCGTAAATATTCCGAATGAACCAATCGCTTTTCACAGACTTCCGCATTGTCGATGAATTTGTCTCTAACTGCCTCTATTTTCAAGAAGGGTTTGATGATAGTATTTTGAAAAGCTGGCATCTCTGCTTTAGTGAAGTGTACACTCCTGTGAATCGCCAACTAGCATACGCAAGCAGTTCCAGATTCCTGACAAATATTTACAAATCGGTGAAAAAACTTCTCTCACCGTTATTGTTTGATGCATTTCTTGTAACTGGGTTATAGTTTATATGGCGAGGAGTATTTGCGAAGGCCTACGCAATCTGACGTCGAAAAACTCTACACTTTTCACGAGAACAAACATGGGTTTCCTGGTATGATAGGCAGCATAGACTGTACAAAATGGCTGTGGGCTCAATGTCCACAAGCATATCGTGCTCAATTCAGTAGGGGTGATTCCGGGCCAGAGCCATTCATTTTGTTAGAAGCGGTTGCCTCACAAGATTTATGGATTTGGTACGCCTTCTTTGGTGTTGCAGGTTCGAACAATGATGTTAACGTTTTACGTCAATCCTCTGTTTTAAATGGTCTTAAAGTAGGAAAAGCACCAGAAGTTCCATTCGTAGCTAACGACGTGACTTATAAATGGGGATATTATCTTACTGACGGGATATATCCAGAATGGGCTGTGCTTATAAAGTCTATTTCGCAGCCTGGGTCAAATGATGTGAAGCGAATAATATATAAGCAAGAGCATGAAGCAGCAAGAAAAGATGTGGAACGAGCGTTTGGCATGCTAAAGAAAAAAATGGGCTATCGTAAGAACTCCTGCACGGTCTAGGAGTCTTAAAAGGATTACGCATTTGATGTACACTTGCATCATATTACATAATATGATTCGCAAAGAAAAAGGAAAAGCAATCTCTCCCGACTTTTATCCGGAGCAACAACATCGTGAAGATGATCCCGTAAGATCGGCACAAGATAGGCTACGAGTTATCAGACAAATGCACGACGAAGAAACGCATCTTAATCTTAAAGCCGATCTAGTGGAATACATTTGACATCGAACAAATGCAAACTAATTTACTGTAATTTTTTATCTTTCGTAATTTTTTTTCCGTCTTTTCTTCCGTGTATTTTTATTTCCGTATTTTAGTTTGTAATGTTTAATTATTAATGTAATTTTTTTTTTTTTTAAATTTGTTCGGTCGCCTGTGCGGTCACCACTACGTTTAGTCAATGTAAAGACACTTGCAAGGAAGAATCTAATGTTGGAAACAGCATTAAACACAACCGAATTACAACACCAATCAATCTATAAAGCCCCACAAGATGTTTATTTCTTTTGTTCCAAATGAAGCAGATGAGTAGAGGACTCAAACGTTTGCATAAATTGCAAAGATGAGTAACTATGGAAGCCAGATATGTGTGGTATGTTTGATTTTTGGATTAAGCAAGAAACAAACGCACATAAAATGAGCTACATATCATAACTCATTGTTCTAATAGTATGTCCATTTAGCAAAAATAAAACAACACATTATTATCGTACATGTTCCGATACTCAAAACTTATGATGAAAAATGTCGTGAGCACAAGAGAACTAATGTACAACACATCGAACACCTAGTAAATTTGAATCTAAGATATATTAATGTTTTAAGAAATGATAGATCATTAGATCATTAACTAATTAGCTATAATAAACACTTTAGAAATTGAAGAGTAAAGAGTTGGTCATGTTAACAACTAGAGTTAATTACATGTTTGGTCCTTGTGGTTATGCCCAAAATGCATGTTTTGTCCTAAAATGTTAAAAATTACACTGTGGTTGTCCCAATTATGTTGACCGGTTCTTTGACCGATTTCCCATCTAGTTGGGCGTTAACGTCTGGAGTATTTTTGTCCAACCACTACCATAAGAAAACCTCAGGGACCATATTTGCAACATTTTAAACACAACTTTTTTTTCCTATATCACCAAATTACAAAGCACACAGATAAACAAAAAGTCATTTATACCCAATGTTTTGAAAGGCTCAAGGCGCACTAAAGCGCAAAGGGCTTATAGAGCCTTGAGGCGAGGCGCAGATAAAGGCGCGAGCTTCATGAATATGAGTCACAGTAAATTGAAGTAAATTATAATAGTTAAGGCGAAAATTTATAGATTAATGGTGACTTAAATAACACTAAAATAATTTATGTATCTAAAAAAATTGAATAGTTAAACAAAAAATATCAAACAATGTATCATATTCATGGCATGACGAGATTACGTTATCTCATGCGTAAAATAGAGGGAGGAGTCTGTATGTGCAGACACTTGAATTGAATGACCAAACACTTAAGTTGATTGATTTATTTAGTTTCTAAGTAATCTATTATTAACATATGAGGGCGACGAATGTTAAATTCAATAAAAAAGTTTCAAAATCTGTCACCTTTCCTAGGCGCGCCTAGACTCAAAGCTCTACTTTTTGTGAGTCTTGTGCATGTGCGGAGCCTCGATCTGAAACAATCCCTAGAGCTTGAGCCTTAGAGCCTTAAGGCGTGCTTTTTAAAACTATGTTTGCACCAAAAAACCGCCTAATTTTTAAGAACCCTAATTGCCAACGATTAATCAAAATGGTTAGAGGTAAGTGGTTTGTTGATTGTTTTATAAGTTTTTTTGTTTTTCATTTGCTTTGTTTAGTTACTAGTATGCTAATGGTCTCTGGTTATATGCCTTCTTTATTTTACTATAATGATGTTTAATTTGTTTAAGTTTTGTAATCCGCCATTTGTTTGTATCGATTTTTTTTCACAGTATAATAATCAATGTTTTCTTTTGTGTTATTTTGTTCACTCATTTGGTGTAGCCTTAGTTTTTTTTCTATCATTACTATATATATCATTACACAAGTCACGTGTCACATTTTGAGATGCCCAAAACACTGTTCACGCTAAGCACTGTAGCAAGCTACAGTGCTTGGGCCGGCCCAATATGAAAGAAACAAAGAGAGGCTACAAACCCTTAAGATGGAAAATAATAATGGAGAAGCTAACCTAATTTTGACTAAACTAGGAGTATTTATACTAATAAGGATTTGCCTTTGAGGGCTTTCTATTTGAGCTTTTTACATCTTGGCCCTTATACATAATAAACATTAATTAACATTGACTTTCGAGCTAGACTTTTGTCTTGTATCTTCGGTACCTGAAGCTTCTTGTTTCAGGACCATTTATTTGATCCTAACAATCTCCCTCCCCACTAGAGTGAGGTGTCAGAGAAGTTCACCGACCTTGTCACTTTAGCTCGATGCTGATGGGGTACACCACTTGTTGTGCTTTGGTAAATCACTAAACGGTTAACGACCTTGATCATGATCTACAGAAATTGGATGATATGACTTATCTTGATCTTTGACTTTTTTAAGCTTTAAACCTTCTTTGAATTACTTTGTGAATCTTCTTCCACTTTGACTTTGGCCGAAACGCTGAACTATAGTCTCACATGCCATATCTGTTTGGAATCTTTGAAAGCTGTTGATGATGTCTCTTCTTCCCATCATTGTAACTTTTAAAATTTGAAAGAGGACCAATGAATTCTCAGAGATTTGTGCTGAAGCCTTTGTATGAAAACTTTCTTGATTACTTCAGATACTGTGGTATGGATATGAGCATAGTGTCTTGCATCGGAAACTTTGAGTCGTCATTAGCCATGATATAACAATTTAGTCACCAACAAAAACATTTGTTTATGTAAAAATCCACTAATTGTTTCTAGAAAAAAATTTTTGAGAACACACAAAGGTTTTATATTTGAAGGGACCGAGTATAGACGATACTCAATCTGGTCGGATACATTAACCTCTGATTCCGTGAGGATCAATGATTACAGTATGAATACTGCACCTGTGATCAGATAGATTCATTAATAGAACCTTCTTGACAGGTTTTTCCTTCCGCACGTGACAAAGCTAGTTCCTCTAATACCTAAGTATATCAGAAGCCCTAATGTTTTTGCCGTTCTCTAGCCCCAGATGTCCAGAAGACTAACACCACTATAAAGAATTTCTACTAATAAATGGTAAAGAGTGAGTCAGTACAGTTACTATCCTGGCTGGACTATGTAAAATATACCGAACATATTCCCTTTTTCACAGCGATTTACTTACCTATCTTAATACAATTAAGTACCGTAGAAGGCCTGTGGCAAAAATGATTTGAAAAACATTCGATGTGCTTATAAAATTTGTTTGGGGCACAAACGAAAGTTTAAATCAGAATGCTTCTGATGATGTTTTGAAATATATCCCGAAAGATATGAAGTGCCTTGGGAAATCCAAACTTGTACAAGTACTTTATGGAAATCCCACCATCACTAGTGGGCGCAGCTCCCGAAGACCAGGCATGAGCAATTCATAAACGAATACCCCTGGTGGTAAGAAACATCTCTTTCCTCCAGCATTCAAAAGATCACTTTCACGAACATGACCAAAAGATTCTTTGTCATTTAACAAGATACTTTTGTATAACAACAAACATTTGGAACCTTGACTTTTTTTTTGACATATTAACACTTATGCTCCCCCAACACATGTGCGTCGATAATGAAAGGTTTATCAACATGCTTGGATAGGACATTAGTATTTTTAGAATCAATCGAATCATTAATTAATACGTGTTTAGCATTTTTAAGTCACATTCACATCCCCCGATCAAAAGTATGATACTTTTTGTGAATGGTTTGATCAAGAATGGACTTAAAAAGTATCAATCTTCCCCCTCAAAGTAGAGGTGAGGTAAATAGCACAAATATCCAAGTGAGCAATTGGAAACAAGATCCTTTTAGAATACCCAGACAGTAATGAAACTGCAATCTGTCTTGACTGTAAGCGGTTGGTGCATGTCAATCTTTCAGCAATAGAATCAGCAACAGTACGTCCTTTTGACCTGCAATAACTGTTAGTATACCTGATTCTCCCCCTCAAACAATGACCCGTGTCAATGTTTGAATTGGTTAACCCCGAACTGGTTTGGATGAAACACGTTTGTTTATGAGAAAAATGGTCGGGTGCTTAAACCCACTACTTGTCTGTAAAGAAATAATGCACTGAGACGTACATAAATCTCTGGGTTAAGACCCCTGATTTACAGTCCTGAAATAACTGCAAGCCATACTACTCTAAACTAATTTTTTTTTTTTTTTTTTTATTTATTTATTTATTTATTTTATTTTTTTATTATTATTTTTTTTTTTTTTAATATACACAATAATACAATGTGAAACACTTGGTTACCCGGAGACAGACTCATCCTGTAGTTCCTTCAGAGTTTCTTGGTTGACATTTTTTTAACTCTCGAAGCAGTGGGAGTAGAGGTTGCGAAGCCGCTCTCTCTTAAGTCCTTCGTAAAAATGTCAGCCTGTATGGTATTTTGTCTCCACGAAATACAACACAACAACTTTCCTTTCAACTGCTCTTTGAAAACAGTGATGAAGGATATCCAATGTGCTTAGAGCGCGAGTGTTTAACACTATTACAACATAGAGCAATATCACTTTGATTGTCACAATAACATTCGGAATTTTGTGGAATGCGAATCCATACTCGCAGTTGATATCGAATCCATAGGATTTGAGTTCACAAAGTGATAAACATCCTGATTAGGGCGATGTATTCAGCCTCAGTATGGAGATGGCAAGTACTTTTTTTCTGTTTTGGGAGGACCATCGAAACAAGTCGATGTCCAAGAAATTTATCTAACCAAAGTACTCTCGCGTGTGTCATGACGTCCTGCATATCAAGCATCTGCAAAATCATTTAAGTTCAAAGCCGCCGGAGTCTTCGGATACCACAGACGCCATGTGAAGGTTCCTTTAAGGTACCAGAAAATCCGCTTGATAGCAGTAATTGCATATAACAGTAGCTTAGCCTGTTATCGTTCACACATACAAACAGAGCAAATACTATGTCAGGTCTAGATGCACTAAAATACATAAGGGACCCAACCATACCACGAATCGTGTAGGATCAATGAGCGTTCCTCATATCTTCATCAAGGGTTGGACGCTCCGCCATTGGAGTGTCAATTGGTGAGCAAGAGTCCAAAACCAAACTTTTTCAAGATTTCCTGAGCATTAATTTTGTATTGGTTGATAAAGATGCCTCAGTGATTTTGAGAAATTGTAAGCCTAAAAAGAATGACCATTTTGTCCATCATCGACATCTTGAAAGTTGAGTTCATTTCAAAAGCAAATAATTTGCAGGCTTTGGGGTTAGTAGAGGCAAAGATAATACATCAACATATATTGTACAGTAGAAGATATTTGCCTGCTTTTACTCCTCGTGAAGAGTTTAGATCGACCGACAGCCTTATGTAAACCTGACTTATTATAAAACTGATACTTGTCATAAAACCACGCACGTGGAGCTTGTTTGAGCCCAAGAGAGCTTCTTGAGGCGGTACACATGCGATGGTTGCTCTGATCTACAAATCCTTCTGGTTTTACTAACATAGACCAACTTCGATTCATTTCGCCATTGAGGAAGGCGGTTTTCCACTTCCATCCTGGAAGATTACCATTGTTCCAAACTTGCCGCTTGAGCAAAGAAGAGTCCTGATCGCATTCTAGTCCTGCAATCCGGAGCAAACTGATTCCTCAAAGTCAATACACTTCTGACGATAACCTTACGCCACTAACCTAGCATGTGTGTTTTCTTCAACACGTCTCCATATTCATCCAACTTAATCTTGAAAATCCATTTGAGCGGGATGATAAGAATATTATCTGGACATGGTACAAGTATCCATACATCGAGACGTTCAAACTCATGAATTTCTTCCTGCATAGCCTCAATCCAGCACGAGTGCTCTAAGGCTTGCTTGTAAGTCTTTGGTTTAGGATCCCTAGATCATTCCATGTATGAAGCACAAGATCAATGACACCAAAGATTAAACATTAAGAACTTTTTCTTAAAAGAAACAAAGAGAGGCTACAAACCCTTAAGATGGAAAATAATAATGAAGTAGCTCACCTAATTTTTACTAAACTAGGAGTATTTATACTAATAAGGATTTGCCTTTGAGGGCTTTCTTTTTGTTGTTTGAAAACTTCAGCTTCAAGTTCAAGAACTTTAGTATGTTCCCTATCGCATGCAGATCTAATATCTTCGCAAAGGCAATTCGAGAACTAGGGGGGCACAACATTATCGGAGTAAGCACAATAGAGCAAGATTTCTTTTTCTAAACACCCAATTAAGCATCAATTTTGATTAAAAGATTTTTCTTTCTATAGGTCCATTATCTTGTTACAAGAACACATTGTTCATAGACTCCGCCCTCCAATTCATCAAAAAATATCTGTTCAAAATTCTCTTATCTCTTTGAAAAATAGTTTCATTAGCGCTTGGATTATGTTTTTTTGAAATGGTCGTAAAATGGAACCGAGTTGTTGTTCAACAAACTTTTTATGCATAATCAAAACACTTCAGAAACATAATTTGGTTTTTGTGTTGTTTCTTTCATTAGATACCATCAAATTGAGGAAAAACCATTAACATTTCAAGACTGTTCAGGGAACTAGACTAGGAGGTGTCCCCAAGTTCGATTTTAACGAACAAAAGGAGTGACAGGACTATTTGGTTACTAGTTTGGACTAGTACGTTCATTGGCCAGAAGCCAATAATCCCTGTTCACGAGACAGTTCCTGTTGAGGAACAAACTTAAGGGCATTAAGCTTGTCATAGAAACCGTTTGCGGGTCTAACATGTCCTGGTTTTTCGTTCATCTTTTTCATGCTAACCACTTGGTGAACCAAGACCTCTTCACTATCCCATATACTAACGGGATGGTGAGTTGGATGCAAAAGGGTGTCAGCATCATACAAAACAGGTTGAGCACGCTTGGCCATATAACCTAGACCTGGGTTACGAGTGCCTAGGGTGTCCTTGTGCAAGTCATTGGTTGCATTTTTAGGTTTCTTTGAAAGCATGGGAATAGTTTGTGTTGGCATGTTAAATCTTTGCAACATATCTCTTGCAACTTTGTTAGCATTCTTTAAACAAACTATTTCATCTAGATAACTATCTGCTAGATCCTTTTTCTCATACAAAATCTTTTTCCTTTTCAGATTGTAAAAATGTAAAGATTTTTCTTTTCCTGAAAGAGTTGATTAAAGCAAACATTTCTTGCAGCAATTCACAGGCGTTTTTCGCTTGTTACGCTGAATCACTAGGGCTTGTTCCTGTCTAACTTTGTTCTCAAGATCAAGTTTGACCTTTTGGGTATCTAGACGATATATTTCTTGCTTGCATTGAGAAAGCTCATTTTTTAAGGTCTCGACTTCTAAGCATTTTTCTTGGTTAACCTTAGCATGTCCGTCTAGTTGGGTTTGCAAGTCAGTTAAGATAGCAATCATAGAAACTTTATCAGATTGCTGCAGAATACCTCAGTTGGAACATTTTGGGCTTCGGTGGGTCAAGAATATACTGAGATATCTGGATCGTTATTGTCATCAATCTCATTCCTCAGCATCGTAGTCTAAATGTTCTTCCTGGTGCATCCTCCGATTCAAACTGATAATCCTCCATATCAAGATTGGATTGTCATTGGAGTGTAACCTCATTTGACTGAATTGTTGGTTTGTAAACATATGCAATCCTCGTGATTTTGGCTGAAACATATGCTTCCTCGTGATTGGCTTGAAACGATGTTTGTGTTTAATCAAGAGCCTGAGGTTGATTATAAGGTGCGGAGCATTCCACATCAGCGAGAAATGCTTCACTTCAGCATCCAACACATCTCCTTTCCCTCTTTAGCTTCCATCAGTAAAGCTTTATCTTTTGAAGACTCGAGAGTCCATCTTTCTCATTGGTTCTTTCACTAGCCTCGCAACATGTCCATCCTCCTCTTCTGCAGTTGTAACGATATCACCTTCATTTGCCTCTAGCACCCTGTTATTACCAACATTACCTGGAGCTTTTCCTCCCTCTGAATTTGGTTCCGTAACAATGTGACCAACATGCACCGTAGCATGAGTCCTTGAGTTTGTGAGGAAGTCCTGAGTTCCTGGTTGGTTGGTTGGTGGAAAACTGTCTTTTGAAACCACTTAAGAGATTAGCAATCTGAGTCATAGTGGCCATCAAGAGCGTCATTTCGGTATACTGACAGATAGGTTGAGGACTAGAGTTGAAGGGTGATGAAAGAGCTGGTGCAGATGCGGTGTGAGCTTACATAGGCCAGTGGATCAACAATACTTTTATGACTTTGCTCCTGTTCTTGAGAGTCCACTTTTGACATGAGGCTCTATGGCTTTGAGATGATGTAGATTCTGAACATAAGGTGTGGTTGAGATATCCATGTTCTGTTTGACATTAGTCACATACTTACCCCAATCCGGAAGGTTGTTGACAAACTTGGTGTTCATCTGATGAGTTGGAATGTTGAGCTGAGTAATCTCCAATCATTCACAAGCTTGTGGAAACGCACAAAGGTAGTCCATGAATTGCTTCGTTTCCAATAGCAACACTAAAAGCGTTCGGTTAACTCATCAAACAGAGATCTTCCTTACCTTTTTTGAATAGTCCTACCTGATCTTTTCATAAGCATCTCTATATTATCCCAAATCATCCCCTTTTTTGCAGTGCTTGTTTGATTGAGTTGTTGAAGATGGTGTCTAGAAGAGCCTTTGACTTAGAATGATTTCCAGCTTTGAGTATCAGCCATCTCAAGTTTGTTTTCCTCTTCACTGAATTCAGAATCAAGTTTCTTCCTCGGTGCAGGCACAGCAGCAGAATCAGTAGATGAGGATCAGTGATCATAGGGTGAGGTGTAGGTCCATTCTGGAAGATTTCCATATCAGCTTGCCATTTGGTTTTGCTCGAATATACTCTGTGGTAACGAATATTCCAAGACTCGTAGTCACTTTCAACCAAAATGGGGTGGAACGAGTATCTGTGCCAGCACAAAGCATTTGTTCTTCATTGGTTGCCATTGAATAACGTTGTTTTAGAATGATCTGATCTTAAGTGATTGAGATTGAGACTTGGTGTGAGTTTATGTGATTTCTTTCTGCGTAATTTTTAAACGGTTTAATAAAATGCAGTTTTGAGGGCCTAAATGACTCCGAATGGCCAAAAAATGACAGGGCTCTTGCTCAAAGAGGAAGAGTCTTGACCGTTGGGCCGTTTTCGAGCTGGTATAAAAATTTCAGAACAATCCGACACAAATTTTTTTTTTTTTTTTTTTGCTTGTTCGGTCGAAAAAAAATTGCTCGTTCGATCGACTAGTTCGAACGTCTCGTTCGATCGTCCTCTCGTTCGATCTGACTTCTTCGTTCGAATCCACTTGTTCGATCGCTTTGGTTCGATTCTTCTTGTTCGACCCCCTCGTTATCGATCGCCTTGTTCGATCACCTTGTTCGATCGCCTTGTTCGATCACCTTGTTCGAACGTCCTTGTTCGATCACCTTGTTCGAACGTCCTTGTTCGATCACCAAAGACTTCCGCTCGTTCGAGTCCCACTGCGTTTCCACTCGTTCGATCGTCCTTGTTTTCCACTCGTTCGATCGTCCTTGTTTTCCACTCGTTCGATCGACAATAATTCCACTCGTTCGAACCTTGCTAGATTTCCCCTCGTTTCGATGTTCGAAACGTCTGAACTCGTCGATCTTGCAATATTTCCACTCGTACGATCAATCGTAATGTCGCTCGTTCGATATCGAAACGACTAAAACTCTCGTATCGATCCCTTAACGTTATTTGTAATACTTTTTCGAACCGAAAACAACAAGAACAAAGGAAAAACACCGATAATCCGTTGATTGCTAACAAGATGGTTTGAGTGATAATAGATTAAACAAATCCATCTATGAATCAAAGTAATCAAACAAACAATTAATCAAACCCCCCTTTTTTTTCGAAATCAATAACAAAAAAAATACAAACCAAATCAATACATCAATCTTGTAGGCTCTTGATACCAATTGTAGGATCCCTAGATCATTCCATGGAATAAGCACAAGATCAATGACACCAAAGATTAAACATTAAGAACTTTTTATTAAAAGAAACAAAGAGAGGCTACAAACCCTTAAGATGGAAAATAATAATGGAGAAGCTAACCTAATTTTGACTAAACTAGGAGTATAATACTAAAAAGGATATTGCCTTTGAGGGCTTTCTATTTGATCTTTTTACATCTTGGGCCCTTAAACATAATAAACAATAATTTAACATTGGACTTCTAGCTAGACTTTTGTCTTTCAATCTTCGAGTACCTAATCTTACAATGTTCAGAGACCATTTATAGGTGAACCTAACACAAGTCACGTGTCACAGGTTTTATATGCCGCAAAACACTGTTCACGCTAAGCACTGTAGCAAGCTACAGTGCTTGGCCGGCCCATATTATATATATATTTTTTTTACAATTCTACAATTGCAGTGCCGGCCCAAATGTTTTTTTTTATTTTTTATATTTAAATTGTTGGCACCAAATTATGGGTAAAATTTTTTTTTACAAAAGTACCGACGCAATTCAGATAAAAAAAAAACCCGCAAGTTAACAATTCATCGGCCCAAAATTTTTTTATAACCTGTGTAACTTTCATGGTATACGGCCCAAAAAAAAAAAAAAACTTTATACTCCCTCTTTCTTTTGTCAAAAATAAGAAGAAAAAAAAAATTACGTTTACGACTTTCTATCGGCCTGGGCCAAAAAATAAAATAAAAATATCCCCTTTATTGAAAAAAAAAAATTTGTCATTTAATATGAGGAAAAAAACAAACTATTAAACATGAGACCGAAGAAATTAACCCGAACAAAAAAAATGCCCCGTAATAACGCGCGAAAAAATAACGCCCGCAGCAACGCGCGGGTAATCTTTCCTTGTTGACATTATTTTGCATTTTTATGCTATAAGATTGACTTTGTTTAGTAACTAGTGTGGTAATGGTCTGTGGTTATATGCCTTCTTTGTTCTAATTGAACGGTAAGTGTAAAAAAAATGAATTTTTATGATATTTGATCAAATTGACCCTCTCTTATGTATTGACTTTTTGCTATATTTGTAGGTGACAAGGGAAAGGGGAAGATAATTATGAAAGGTTGGTTTACATTGTGTTGCATTTTTCTGCTATAATATTGACCCAATAAAGTCTCTCTTATGTATTTATTTTTTGTTATCACTGTAGATAAAAAGCAAAAGCTAATAGAAATTAAGGAGGCGGATGAACTTAAACAAAGGATAAACAATGTAGAAGTACTTTTTTCAAGTTAAAAGATATAAGGTTGAAGCAAAAAGGTTAGTCAGTTAAGGTTTGCTATTCATTTTAGTAGGATGTGTTTGGAAATGGGGTTTAATATGGGTACATTTTACATAAATGGTCCAATATAGTGTGTTTAGAAATGGAAAAAATGATTGTTGGTCTCAAAATAGGCAATGTCTATGTGTTTGAAAATGGGGTCTAAAATGGATAAATTTTACATAATGGTTCAATATAGTGTGTTTAGAAATGGAAAAAATGATTGTTGGTCTCATTTGACCATGATTTTAATCCTAACACTAGATGATTGAGTGTTTAAGTATGCTTTTTGATTCTTTAATCATATATCCTTATACATCTTTGCAGAAGTGATAGTTATATCAGATGATGAAACATCCTTTGATGCCCTTGTTTTCTCAGATAGTGATTTATGTAAGGACTAACATGATTATTTGTCAGAAGATTCTAGTGAATATTTAATCAACTTTTTGGCTGGTTATGATCCTCAATGGCAATTCCCTAAGCAGACCCAGGAAGAAGAGCTAAAACCACTTGATGTTCATATGCAGACTAAGGAAGAAGACCCTATGCCACTTGATATCGTCTACCCACATCCAGAAATTACTTCAAGTTTTAGGGGTACCAACACAAGAGGTCAAGCACATTATGGTCTTAGATCATTAGGACCCATACGAGAAGTATAACACCTCGTGTTTTAGGGTCATTTACGACGTCAATAAATTCACTATGTATTTTTAGTATTGTACGCGTTTGCTTTTAAATCGTAATCGTTAAGTTAAATCGCGTAAGCTAAAAATTATCGTTCAATGTAAACGGGCATCAAGCAATTAAATGTTTACATCAAGAAAGAGTTAAGTAATTATATTGAGGATAATTATTAACTTTGTTCATTTTATTTTATTGGTTACGTAAATTGTGTACGTTTCGCTATAATATGTCATTTAGGTATACCCGAAACCACCATAATTAATCTACGCTTCAACAATACCTATGTTTATATTTAATGCTCAAATTTTTATAAAACTTTGCCCATGGTTATATATATGTGGCGTCCCACATATTAAACCACCAAGACTTATACAAATTCCAAGTAATACATTATACATAAAAGTTACCAACTTGTAAAATGCAAGTATAATACTTTCATTTTTTTATCAAGATAATTCGCTAGTGATATTTTCTCCTTATTGCATGGGGATGATCTACACATTAAGAAACATAAAGACATAAGCATTAATAAGTAAGGACCATGTACAAGCTAAACCTAGCTCATGACTAGTGGTTTTGACCACTAGTCATCCTTATTTCACTCCCATGGTTCCCAACCGTCCCCCCCCCCCCCTTGGACTCTTTTTGGATATTTTTGACTAAGTTAACTCATCCTTGACTAGCTTATATACTTATACTTGCATACATTAGGAAAGATAACATTCACTCTTCAACACTTAACAAAAATCAAACTCCATTCTCTCTTTTCTCTCTTCCTTAACCCACGACAAACAAACACCTCTTAATAAAATCCATATCTTTTTTTTCTAAGACCATACAAGCATTCACATATCATTCCTATGATAACCTAAGATGTTTTGAAGGTTTGGTTAAGCATTTGCAAGGTTTAAGTAAGTTATTGCAAGATTAGGGTTTTATGGTTAATTAGGGTTTCAAATCTTGCAAGCTATGGTTTAAAATCTAAACAAGGGTTTAGAGCATATTTCTCATCATCATACATCACTCTAAGGTTATCTAAAATCCCTCATCTTTTCATTTTCATTATTTTATGTGTATATGATGCTCATATAGTTAATCACCATTTAGGGAATCTTTTAACATGTAAAATGGAATTTTTACTGTGATATGGTTTTGTTACACTTTTAACATATTTATATTGTTGGTAATATCAATGTTAAAATGGATAATAAGTGTTTTACTAGGATGATTAAGTTAAAAAGTGTATTACATAATTAGAGTTTTTTTAAGTTTTAACTTAAAATGTTACAATAAAAAGTGTTGTAAATGACTTGTTAAGAACTTGATCTTTGAAAATTTGGACAAATGTGGACCCCTATGGACACTAATATATGTAAGACATATGATATATATGGTTATAAAAGGCTTGTGGTAAGTTACTAAGTTGAAAAGTATATAAAACAACTTATATAAACAAGTATACACATTGATTTCAAAGGGGATGTTTTGGTTCGTGTATGGTGACAGCCATATTATGTTTTATAAAGATAGTACATCTCATGATGATTCCAAATATGTAAAGAACTCAAAAAACTGCCTTATAACGAAAAAGATACGACAAATATACGTTTTACGTTAATACCGGGTTTATAAAAGTAAATTTTATAAAAACAAGTTATCAAATACTTATGGTATATAAAGTTTAGTATTTTTCACAGATTACACATATTTTTAGGATTCCAAAATGATAAGAATCATAATTTTTCAATCGATAACGAAGAAGTTATGAATTACGCGAGTTTACGATAATTAATACTTTTATAAAATAAATTTTATAAAAAGTTACTGTTCATCAGGGACATTGTTTTTGGAAAACATCATTAATATAATAAAACTTTTAGTAACAAAGACATGCTCAAAAGAATCGCTAAAAACGGAGCTATAACAAATAAAATACGACATTTACGGGTTCTACGTTAATTAAAGTTATAAAAATAAGTTTATAACTAGTATGGACAGTAAAACTCACTGTTCATCAGAGGACTAAAAATATGAAAATGTAAAATTTTGATAACTTGTTCTTAAATTACGAAGCGTTTGACATAAGAAAACGCAAGCAACGACTTAAAACGTTAAAGTTATGTCATTTTTACCAAAATGTATATTTATAAACGTTTGATAACTTTATAAATATGATTTCCACTAAAACTATTAGATGTGATTACTATATATGAATTATACATTAGTAAGTTTACCCAATGTGATTAGTACTTTATATGACCTTTTATTGGATTAAGGGTTCCACTCGATTCATTCCTGTGACACAAGTTTTCTGTGATACACTTGATATACGCTCAATCCAAGGTGAGTTCAATAGCCCCAGGCCCCCCACCAACGTTTTACATTATTTATTTTTATAATTTTTGGGATGAGAAACATGCACTGTTTATAATTGGACACAAAGTGGAATACGTTTTCCAATCAAATTACAGTGTTGCCTAAGTAGCGATAACCCTAGTTTAGCCCATTATCATTAACTGTCAATTACTGAATGTAAGCGCGAATGTTCTTAATAGATCTATTGGGATGACATCCCCGTTTTCGGTTGACTACTACACTGGACAAACGAACATATAACCATGTTCGAACATTGTATGTTTGCGGGTTTAGAACAGCACAACGGGCTAATGTAGGTCCATTTTTATGGATTCATTTATGTCGAGCATTCAGTGTCATGACTTAGGGAACTAATTACATTTAGATGAAGTCTCTGCATCTGGTTCATTATCAACACTTGGGAAATCTTATGTCCTATAATATACGCTTTATCAAAACCTAACTATTGAATTCACCAACATTATTTGGTTGACGTTTTAAAGCATGTTTTTTCAGAGTCAATAACACGGGTGCAAGGGATAACATTAGTGGTTAATTTGGATATCATGGCTTAAAGATTTTGTCGCATTACTTTTTAGTATATCTGTCCATGGCTAAAAATCATTGTATTTTGAACAAATGAACAAGTGAAGCTTAGGGATTATGTAACGAAATACTTTGTTAAATTCCAATGAATCATTTTTAAAACGACTTTTTTGGTCGTTCTATATATATTCATAGTTATTGGATCTATGAAGTAACACGCCACCGGACCCTTAACTCCGAGACCTCAATTTGGGGGGTGTTTCCAGATTGGTATCAAGATTCCAAGGTTATAGAGAACCAGTCCAAATGTTTTTGCTTGACTATAACCATTCAAACAAAGTGCATTCATACAAAGGGGTTTGCAACGGGACATACATACATACACCTATTTGTTGTATTAGTTTGGTGTGACGTAGATTCATTCTTGATTGATATACGTTGGTGAATGATATAAATGTATATTACATATGAGTCTTATATTAAATACTAATATAAGCTATTTTGGATTTTCAGATACAGTCATGTCAGATTCAGATGAATCAGGGGTCACACACACGAAGATATCCAGTCCGTTTGAGGACGTATCAGACATTGGATCACCAGGAGTTGTTGGACCTGAGCACGAGGGACTGCCCTGGATGCTAGATGACTCGTATGTGCAGGTCGCCTTACAGGCCTCGCCATCACCAGACTACATACCTGGCCCCGAGGAGCCACAGTCACCACCCCTACCAGACTATTCCTCATAGCCGTATAATCCAAAATGGCCGCAGGATGATGAATGTATCCGCTGAGATCAGCTACTGCCTACTGCTGCCTCACCCACTACTCAGTCACCAAATTATGTTCCGGAGTCTGATCCTGAGGAGGATCCGGAGGAGGATGACGACGAGGACCCTGAGGAGGATCCTGCCGATTATCCTGCTGACGGAGGAGTTGATGGAGATGATGAGGATGAGCCATCTGATGATGATGAGGATGAAGAGATTGATATTAAGGCTAATGAAGAGGAGGAGGAGGAGCACCCGACTCCTACTGACTCCACAGTTGTTGCTTTACTAGCTGCCGATCAGGCCCCATCTGCGGAGGAGACAGAGCCTTTCGAGACGTGGAACGAGTATGCGGCCAAACACCACCCGGCACCGGACCACACCCTGCATCTACGCGTTAACAGCTAGGATTTCTAAATCTAACCCAGTACTATACTACCAGTTTTGGTCCCCTGATGCAGAGGTTGCCAGACTTCTTGCTATATCTACTCCACCATCATCACCACTTTCCCCATGGTCATCACCACTTCTCCAGATACCTTCTCCACCACTACCCCCAATACTATCACCACCACTATCTCAGATTCCCTCACCACCACTACCAATATCATCACCAGTACCTGTGTTATCTCGCATTCCCCACCTTGCTATCCAATTCCTCCATATTGGGCAATTTTGACTGCTATGATCTACTAGAGAGCCAAGGCCACGACTCTTACTTCCTATTCACTACCATACCACGCACCCATCATTACACTCCCCACAACAAACCATACCCAGATTGCATCCATCATCAGGGACACCACTTTTGCATTTACTCTCTACTAACCATAGAGAGGACAGACCCGAGGTTACCTTACCACCTCGAAAGAGGTTAGGTATCGCTCTTGGTCCTAGATACGAGATCGGAGAGAGCTCATCTGCTGCTGCTGCTAGACCGGCTGGAGGTCTTAGGGCAGACTATGGTTTTGTTGCCACCATGGATAGGGAGATCAGATGTGATCTAGAGAGAGATGTTGGATATGGGATCATCGACTCTTGGATATATAGTGACGTCCAAGCTGGGGACACCAATATTTATCGCTGTGGCATAGTTTAGCCAAAGTATGACCAGAGTTTTGAGACCTAGGGTTAGGTGAGACACAGACGAGGTTTATACGAGGTTGGATGATGAGCAGACTGGGCGACAGCTATTGGCTGGTCGGCTCAACATGTTGTTTAGGGATAGGCGTGCACATGCACGTACTGCTAGACTCATGGAGACTGAGGCTAGGATGTCTAGAGAGGCTTGGGGACGATCTATGGATGTGAGTGATCTTGCGCGTACATAGGTTATGTTGCTACGTACCACAATGTTAGCTCAGCAGTCAGAGATTAGAGAGTTATAGTCAGTGGATCGTAGGAGAGAGACAGTGATTACAGAGATGCTAGCAGCGGACCACAAGAGGCAGGTACAACTCACTAAGGCACTAAAGCTAGTGAAAAGACTACAGACTCAGATGGCAGAGTTACATAGACACAGGACCGGCCGCTAATGGTCCGTACAACAAAAGCCAAAGCTATCGAAGGAAGCTGGGTAGCATTCCTAGATCCTGTATGGCTAGTTATTGTACAGCCTACTAAGTATTCACGGTAATTCCCGGCTAGTATGGCTTTAGGTTGTATATATTCTTTTATCTTGTAACCTAATCGTTGTGATCATTTTGTATCTGAACCAATCATGTATGTTTTCCAATTATATATGGAATGGTGGTATTATGTCATGTCTGTAATCGAATTTGTTGTGAATGAATGTCGATTTAGTTATATCTTTGTTGATTACAATTCAGTTGTATATTTCACTGTATGATGTGATCTCATTTTACTTATTGGGTATATTTCATGTCATGGTTATGATTTTATGAAATCTAACGGGTATTATATTTTCTTGTGATTTGAAGAAAATTGCACCAAAAAGAAAGACCACGAGGTTAAACCCAAAAACAACACCGGTAGCAACAACCGCCACCACTACCACTGTCACTAATGCCCAACTTTAGGCAGGAACAAGTGCTAGGAGAAACGAGCGAGCCACTTGTGAGTGCACTTACCCAGACTTCATAAAGTGCCAACCTCTAAATTTCAAAGGCACATAAGGAGTTGTCGAATTAACTCAATGGATTGACAAAATGGAAACTGTGTTCCGCATAAGAAACTGTTTTGTAGAAAACGAAATCAAGTTCTCCACTTGTACTCTTCTGGGAAATGCTCTAACATGGTGGAACTCCCACGTTAGGACTGTTGGTAATGACATTGCTTATGCAATGACCTGGACTGAACTGAAGAAGAAAATAACTGACAAGTACTGCCTAAGGACTGAGATTAAGAAACTCGAAGTTGAACCGTGGGAATTGAAAGTGAAAGGTACCGATGTGATAGGGTACAACCAACGTTTTCAGGAACTAGCACTGCTGTGTGGTAGAATGTTTCCTGAAGAACCTGACAAGATTGAGAAATATGTCGGTGGCTTCCCCGACATGATCCACGGAAGTGTAGTAGCATCCAAGCCTAAGATAATGCAAGAGGCAACTAAAATGGCAGTCGAAGTGATGGATAAAAGAATCCGCACTTTTGCTGACTGTCAAATAGAGAACAAGAGAAAGCCAGATAATAATCAACAACCACAACAACAACACCAAAATAAGAGGCAAAACACCGACAGGGCTTATGCTGCAGGGACTGTTGAGAAAAAACTATATGGGGGATCTAAACCCCTATGCTCAAAATGCAATTATCACCACGATGGTCCATGTGCTCCTAAATGCCACAAATGCAACAAAGTTGGCCATTTTGCTCGTGACTGTAGAAGTACGACAAATGCTAACAATGCTAACCATCAGAGGGGCACTGGGTCGGGTCAGAAGCCTACTTGTTTTGAGTATGGAGCCCAAGGACACTTCAAGAGGGAATGTCCCAAGCTGAACAACAACAACAACCGTGGTAACCAAGTTGGAGGTGGCAATGCTCCAGCCAAGGTGTATGCGGTAGGGCATGCAGGGACAAACCCAGACTCCAATGTCGTGACGGGTACCTTCCTTCTAAACAACCGCTATGCTTCTATCTTATTTGATACTGGTGCCGATAGAAGTTTTATATCCACTGCATTTAGCTCCTAAATTGATATCACACCAACTGCATTAGATCACTATTATGGCGTTGAACTAGCCGATGAGAGAATAATTAGGTTGAACACTATCCTTAGGGGGTGTACATTAAATATCTTGAACCACCCATTCAACATAGACTTAATGCCCGTAGAACTTGGTAGTTTCGACGCTATAATTGGTATGGATTGGTTGGTAAAGTACCAAGCAATCATTGTGTGTGCCGAGAAGATCATTCGTACCCCTAGGGAAATGAAACATTAACTATTTACGGTGACGGAAGCAACCGGGGACATGAGGCTCATCTGCACATTATCTCGTACACCAAAATACAAGAATACATGCTAAAAGGATGTACAGTCTTTTTGGCAAATATTAATACAAAGGAGATGGAAGACAAGTCAGAGAAGAAGAGACTTGAGGACGTACCAATCGTCCAGGATTTTCCTGATGTATTCCCTGAGGACTTACCGGGTCTTCCTCCGACTCGACAAGTGGAATTTCAAATCGATTTGATACCTGGTGCAGCACTTGTAGCTCGGGCGCCTTATCGATTGGCACCTTCTGAAATGAAAGAGTTGTCGGAGCAACTGAAAGAACTATCTGACAAAGGCTTTATAAGACCTAGTTCCTCACCCTGGGGAGCTCTTGTCTTGTTTGTCAAGAAGAAGGACGGATCATTTCGAATGTGCATTGATTATCGGGAATTGAATAAACTAACGGTGAAGAACCGTTATCCGCTCCCAAGAATTGATGATTTTTTTGATCAGCTTCAAGGGTATAGTGTCTACTCGAAGATCGACCTAAGGTTAGGTTATCACCAACTGAGGGTTCAAGAAGAAGACATTCCAAAGACCGCCTTTAGAACTCGTTACGGCCATTATGAATTTCAAGTTATGCCATTTGGTTTGACAAACGCACCTGCTGTATTCATGGACCTTATAAATCGGGTGTGCAAACCTTACTTGGATAAATTCGTGATTGTCTTTATTGACAATATTCTAATATATTCGAATAACAGGCAAGAGCACGAAGAGCACCTTAAGTTAATCTTAGAGTTGCTTAAGAAAGAGGAGTTGTATGCCAAATTTTCCAAGTGTGAATTTTGGATCCCGAAGGTACAGTTCCTCGGACACGTGATTGACAGCCAGGGTATTCACGTGGACCCTGCCAAGATCGAATCCATTAAAGATTGGGCATCTCCTAAGTCACCAACAGAGATTCATCAATTTTTAGGTCTTGCTAGGTATTATCGAAGATTCATCGAAGGATTTTCGAAGATTGCCAAACCAATGACCAAGCTCACTCAGAAGAAGGTCAAGTTTGAGTGGGGTGACAAACAAGAAATAGCGTTCCAACTGTTGAAGCAAAAGTTGTGTAGTGCACCAATTATGGCTTTACCTGAAGGAAGCTAAGATTTTATCGTATATTGCGATGCTTCGATCAAAGGTTTGGGTGCTGTGTTGATGCAAAGAGAGAAGGTAATTGCTTATGCATCATGCCAGCTGAAGATTCATGAGAAGAACTATACGACTCATGATTTAGAACTTGGAGCAATAGTGTTCGCTCTCAAGATTTAGAGGCACTATCTTTATGGAACCAAGTGTACGGTGTTCACTGATCATAAGAGCTTACAACACATTCTTGATCAGAAGGAACTGAACATGAGACAACGTCGTTGGTTAGAATTGCTTAGTGATTACGATTGCGAGATTCGTTATCACCCAAGGAAAGAAAAATGTTGTCGTTGATACCTTGAGCAGGAAGGAACGAGAGCCACCATTAAGGGTTCGAGCCTTAGTCATGACTATAGGTTTGAATCTTCCCAAACAAATTTTGGATGCTCAAACTGAAGCACAGAAACTAGAGAACATCAAGAACGAAGATGTTAGAGGCATGTTGGTGGAAAATTCTAAGGATCCAGAGAAATTTAGAACGAAAAAGTTGGAACCCCGTGCGGATGGAACTCTATGCTTCAATGGCAGGAGTTGGTTACCATGCTATGGTGATTTGAGGACTGTGATCATGCACAAGTCCCACAAGTCAAAGTATTCTATCCATCCGGGTTCTGAAAAGATGTACCAAGACATGAAAAAGATATATTGGTGGCCCAATATGAAGGCAAACATCGCCACCTATGTTAGCAAATGTTTGACTTGTGCCAAGGTCAAGGCAGAACATCAAAGGCCATCAGGATTGTTGGTACAACCCGATATCCCTCAATGGAAGTGGGACAACATCACTATGGATTTCGTCACAAAGCTTCCTAAGTCATCACAAGGCTACGACACTGTTTGGGTGATTGTTGACCGACTCACTAAGTCCGCAATCTTCGTACCGATGAGAGAAACTGATCCTATAGATAAACTTGCAAGAATGTACCTAAAGGAGGTTGTCACAAGGCATGAAATACCTCTATCAATCATTTGTGATCGCGACCCGAGGTTCGCATAAAATTTCTGGAGGTCACTTCAGAATGCTTTGGGTACTAGTCTGGATATGAGTACTACGTACCATCCACAAACAGACGGACAAAGCGAGAGGACTATTTAAACTCTCGAGGATATGTTGCGTGCTTGTGCAATCGACTTTGGAAAGGGTTGGGTTAACCATTTGCCATTAGTCGAGTTCTCATATAACAATAGCTATCACGCTAGCATCAAGGCTGCACCATTTGAAGCACTTTACGGTCGAAAGTGTCGTTCACCCGTTTGTTGGGCCGAGGTTGGAGAAGTTCAACTCACTAGTCCAGAAATAGTGTAAGAAACAACTGAGAAGATTGTTCAAATCAAGTAGAGAATGCAAGCTGCTAGCGATCTACAAAAGAGTTATGCGGATTTAAAGCGTAAACCGATGAAATTTCAAGTTAGGGATAAAGTTATGCTTAAAGTTTCGCCTTGGAAATGGGTCGTACATTTTGGCAAACGGGGGAAGTTGAACCCTAGGTACGTTGGACCATTCAAGGTGTTGGAAAAGGTTAGATCCGTTGCATACAAGCTTAAGCTTCCGCAAGAGCTGAGCAGGGTACACAATACGTTCCATGTATCCAACTTGAAAAAGTGTTATGCCGACGAACCATTAGCCGTTCCGTTAGATGGACTTCACTATGATGACAAGCTTCAATTTGTCGAGGAGCCAATAGAAATCATGGACCGTGAAGTTAAACGGTTGAAGCGAAGCCGCATTCCAATAATCAAGGTTCGATGGAACTCCAGGAGAGATCCTGAGTTCACATGGGAACGTGAAGATCAATTCAGGAAGAAATATCCACACCTCTTCACAAAGACCGCAGCGCCGTCAAGTGCCGCCTCTTAAGCCTTGAGGACAAGACTCACTTAACGGGGGGAGACTATAACACCCTGTGTTTTAGGGTCATTTACGACATCAATAAATTCACTATGTATTTTTAGTATTGTACGCGTTTACTTTTAAATCATAATCGTTAAGTTAAATCGCGTTAAGCTAAAAATTATCGTTCAATGTAAACGGGCATCAAACAATTAAACGTTTACATCAAGAAAGATTTAAGTAATTATTTTGAGGATAATTATTAACTTTTTTTATTTTATTTTATTGGTTACGTAAATTGTGTACGTTTCGCAATAAAATGTCATTTAGGCATACCCGAAACCACCATAATTAATCTACGCTTCAACAATACCTATGTTTATATTTAATGCTCAAACTTTACCCATGGTTATATATATGTGGCGTCCCACATATAAAACAACCAAGACTTATACAAATTCCAAGTAATACATTATACACAAAAGTTACCAACTTGTAAAATGCAAGTATAATACTTTCATTTTTTTATCAAGATAATTAGCTAGTGATATTTTCTCCTTATTCCATGGGGATGATCTACACATTAAGAAACATAAAGACATAAGCATTAATAAGTAAGGACCATGTACAAGCTAAACCTAGCTCATGACTAGTGGTTTTGACCACTAGTCATCCTTATTTCACTCCCATGGTTCCTAACCCCCCTTGGACTCTTTTTGGATATTTTTGACTAAGTTAACTCATCCTTGACTAGCTTATATACTTATACTTGCATACACTAGGAAAGATAACATTCACTCTTCAACACTTAACAAAAATCAAACTCCGTTCTCTTTTTTCTCTCTTCCTTAACCCACGGCAAACAAACACCTCTTTATAAAATCCATAGCTTGATTTTCTAAGACCATACAAGCATTCACACATCATTCCTATGATAACCTAAGATGTTTTGAAGGGTTGGTTAAGCATTTGCAAGGTTTAAGCAAGTTATTGCAAGATTAGGGTTTTGTGGTTAATTAGGGTTTCAAATCTTGCAAGCTAGGGTTTAAAATCTAAACAAGGGTTTAGAGCATATTTCTCATCATCATACATCACTCTAAGGTTATCTAAAAGCCCTCATCTTTTCATTTTCATGATTTTATGTGTATATGATGCTCATATAGTTAATCACCATTTAGGGAATGTTTTAACATGTAAAATGGAATTTTACTTGTGATTATGGTTTTGTACACTTTTACATATGTTATGTTGTTGGTAATATCATGTTAAAATAGATATATAAGTGTTGTACCATGATGGTTTAAGTATAAAAAGTGTATATACAAATTAGGGTTTTTAAAGTTTACTTAATAAGTTACAAGTAAAAGTGTTGTAAATGACTTGTTAAGAACTTGTGATCTTGAACATTTGGACAAATGATGGACCTATGGACACTAATATATGTAAGACATATGATATATATGGTTATAAAAGGCTTGTGGTAAGTTACTAAGTTGAAAAGTATATAAAACAACTTATATAAACAAGTATACACATTGATTTCAAATGGGCTGTTTTGGTTCATGTATGATGACAGAGTATTAGAATATAATAAAGATAATATATCACATTACGATTTCCAAATATGTAAAGAACTCGAAAAACCGCCTTATAACGAAAAAGATACTGCAAAAAAATACTTTTTACGTTAATACCGAGTTTATAAATTAAATTTTATAAAAACAAGATATCATACATCCAGAAAAATAAAGTTAGAATTTTTCACAGATCCCACTTGATTTTAGGAATCTAAACAATTGGATTATAATTTTGGATCAATAACAAAAAGTTAGAATTACGCGAGATTATATACATAAATGTAAAAAAAACTTTAATAAAACTATTATATAAAAGTTATTCTTCACCAACATTAAATAACATTTTGAAACATTATTAAGTATGATCTAACTAGTTTATATAAAACAAAGGACGTACTCGAACGAACCTCTAAAACGGAGCTATAACGGAATCAATACACATTTAACTGATTTACTTTTAACTAAAACTATAAAATTAATTTTAAAAACTGGCTTGAACCAGTAAAAATAACTGTTTCATCATAGGACAAGAAATACAAAACTATGCATATTTTGATACGTCGTCTTTAATACGAAAGCAAGGACATAAGAAAACGCAATAAACGGATTGAAACTGACAGTGTTACGTCGTTTTTTACTAATGAAATATTTAAAAACTTAAACATTATAATATTATATCACAACACAAAATATATGTGATTAGATACATAAATTATATATGGAGTAGTTACTCACAGTGATTAGTACATATCCGACCCTAATATTGGATAAGGATTCACTCGATCATATACCGTGACGCATTTTCTTGTGATATACTTAGACATACGCTCCTCAAGTGAGTTCATAGCCCCACGTTTTACATGATTTTGTTTTATAAGTTTTTGGGGTGAGAAACATGCATTGTTTTACAATTAGACACAAGTGGTTAAGTTTTACATTATGATTACGTGTTGCCTAAGTAGCGATAACCCTAGTTGAGCCCATTATCATGAACTGTCAGTTACTGGATTGTGAGCGCGAATGTTATGAATAGATCTATTGGGATTGACATCCCCGTTCGGGTGATTAGCTATCACTGGGCAAACGAACGTATACCATGTCGAACATAGGATGTTGCGGGTTAGAACATCATCACGGGCAATGTAGGCCATTTATATGGTATTCATTTATGTCGAGCTTCAGTGTCATGAGCTTAGGGCAACGTAATTACATTTATATGATGTCTGCATCTGTTGCATTATCATACACTTAGGAAATCTTGTGGTCCTACAATATATGATTTATCAAACCTATGAATTCACCAACATTATTGTTGACGTTTTAAAGCAATGTTTTTCAGGAGATCAGTAAGCATAAGGTGCCAAGGATACATTGGTGATTTTGTTTTGGGATGTCATGCTAAGGATATGGTTGCATTATGTTTTGGGAAACTCATGTGTTGTGAACCAGTACCTTTGTAATAATAACAATAAACAAGTTAAAGCTTCGGGCTATTTGTATCAAACATCTGTTAAATCCAATGTATCAGTTTTAAAACGACTTTTTGGTCATTCTATATATATCTTGTGTTATTGATCTATGAAGTAACACGCCCCGGACCCTTATTCCGCTGCGACCCAATTTGGGGGTGTTACAGATTGGTATCAAGAAATATATATCTTTGTGGTTAGTGATACTATAAGTAACACGCCCCGGACCCTTATTCCGCCGCGACCCAATTTGGGGGTGTTACATGATCTACTAGAGGCACAATATTTGACGTTACACAACTAATCTTTGATACAGGCAAACTCCTAGATGTTTGATTGTTGCTCCTAGGTTTTAGTTTGCTACCATTACTAGTTTTTTGTAGACTAGTAGAAGGCATCATACTAGATTTTGAATTCCTATATTTTTCTTGTGTCTTTTTCTTAGCTTCCTCTAGATATTGATTATGAACCATGCAATTTAAACTAAATCTTGACATGTTCTTAGAACTATTCTTAGATTCGCTAGATGCAATCACATGATCAGGTTTTGCAAAAGCATATTCTCTTACTTTAGGAAAATAATGTTGAGTAACTGGTTTTGACAAATAGTTTTTCACATCAACTTGGGAGGAAAACCATGGTTTTGAAATTCTAGGTCGTTCATATTTAAACGCAGTCGGTTGTCTAACAACTGATTGGTTTTTAAGTGGATGTAAAACCGGTTTCCCCAAGACTGATGGTTTTGCAAACTTAGTATCTACACTATTTCCTTTTAACTTTCTTAATTCATTTTTTAAAGAAGCAATTGCAAAAACCTTTTCCTGAATCTGAAGTAATCAAAGAGGTTGTCTGTTCTATAGTCTTAGCTCTCGTTATTTTAATAGAATCATACAAATCTTTGTAATGATTTTTCAAAGTCTCATTTTCCTTATTTAAATGCTCATTCACTGTAAGTAATTTAGCCACACTATGTTCCAGTTTGATGTTTATCATTTCAAAAGCATCAATCTCCTTTTTCATTTTGGCTTTATTACCTGTTTCATTTAAAATTTGACCATGTTGCCCTGATTTTAAAGCTTGATTTTGATATTTAAGTTCAAGAGCAATACAATGTGCTTCCATTCTTGAAAAATCTTTTTGAAATTAGGCAACGGTCTTTTTGAGAAAAATATTTCAGACTCGAGAGATTGGTTTAAAAATTCAGTTGTCTTGTTATCAAGTGAAGAATCAAACATAGGACTTTTAACTTGACATTTTTTAGTATACTGGTCAACCCCTCCTGTATTATTGAATTCATGCTGCTCAGTATGTTGTTATCCTGTAGTAAAGATATTACATTCAATAGTCAATTGTACCTCAGCCATTGGCTCTTCATCGTATACGGATTTGATATCTGCATTACCATCATCTGCATCATTCCCTAACTTGCTGCTTGTATCCTGCTTTCCAGATTCTATCCCACTGCTTTTCATGACAACCAAACTTGTATCCAATTCTTTATCTAAGTCAACTTTACTTTCTTGTGTCTGCATCTGTCTTTTATTCATCCTTCTGTCATACAGTCTTTTGTGGCGTGTTCTTTCAGTAACAGACTTCTTTACGTTACTCATGTGTTGAAGTAATGTTTCTCTGAACTATTTAACTTCGATTCTAGTGTAATCAGCAAAGTACTTGTCTGTCATTTGACTGTCATAATCCAAAGTAAACTGCGAATCAATGAACTTCTGAAACTGTCTGTTGATCACCCAAAAGGCTGCCATGGATCCATCTTCTTGAAATTCGTCTTTGTCAAGTTGCTATTGTAGTTGATCTACGTTAAGAAGCATCGTACTTGTGAAAGTATCATTATCTTTACCAAAGAGTGACATAAATGCCCGCTTGAATCCATGTTCGATACGAGTGCCTTTTAAGTCTTTCTTTGAAAGAACTTGAAGGTGTGAATGAAGAGAACGAAAATATGCTATGCATCTCTCTTTTGCTTTTGACATTTTATATTTTATTGCTTGCATATTGTTTGTTTTCATTAAATCATATTTGTTGTGAATGAATTACAGATCTTAAATAGATAAAGTGATTTGTTGTGGTTTATTATTCTAAAAAAATCGTTATTGATGTTAAGGTACTTGAGCTTAATTTAAGATTATATATAAAAAAAACTAGAAATAAGGACAAACAATGAAAATGATTAAAACTAAAGGGCTAAAATTGAAAAAGTTTAAAACTAAAAAACTAAAAGTAAAAATTACAAATCTATTTAAAAGAAAAAGTTAAAATTGCAAATGTTTTAAAAATAAAAGGTTAAATTTAAAATGTTTTAAAATCTAAGGTTAATATTAAAAGTGTTTTATAACTTAAGGGCTAATAGTAAACAAGGTTATTATCTAAGGGAAAAAGTTTAAACATTATTAAAACTAAGGGTTTAAATTGTAAAAATTAAAATTTAAACAATATTAAAAAATTCTTCTGCGCCAAAGTCTTCTTCGTTTTATAACAAGTAGACTTACGGTTTTGTTTTTTGGTTCTTGGATTCGATTCGTTATGATTCAATAAAAACCGAGCACGTCGCGATGATCGTCTCACAACCGCGATCCTAATGATATATGTTATAAGACTCGCGAACGACGAAACGCGAAACCGAAAAACCGAAAACAAGTCGAAACAAACTCGATTAACCTTGTATATTTCTTCTAACCGGTTAATACATATTTCGCTTGTGGTCAACATTTCATATTTCTCCTAGCACAACTTGATGATACACGTTTCGGTTAACACAGCTTGCATATTTCGCTTAACATGAAACGTATATATTTCGCTCAACGTTTACAACATATTCGCTTAACTTGTTATACATGTTTCGCTCGAGTTATAAAAAATTTGGCAGAGTTTGTTTCTAGTAAATGACATGTTTCGCAAGAAGAAGTAACCCCTGTATTACATAAATTGCAAAATCTGTTTATAACATGTTTCGAACAACCTGGTTCAACATATTTCGCTTGCTTCAAAACAGGTACATGTTTCGCTTCCTTCAAAAGAAACCCAGAAATTTTTTCAAGAATAAGCTGTTTTGATGAGAGTTTTCAACCACAAATAAGCTATAACCTTAAAACCAAAGTTTCTACAAAGTTTCTAACAACAAAAACTTGTTTTTGATTATTTTCGAATGACTCTTTTTTCTTTTCAAACCGTGAAGATTAATGGTAAAAGAAGCTGTTTTAAACTTATAGAAACTAGTAAGTGAAAACTAAAATAAGCTTAACAAATATTCCTAAAAAACACAAAATAAGCCGTGACTTTAAGCTATGAAATAAACTTTAAAAACCTGTTGAAACAACTAGAGGCCACGAAAAATAGCAAATAAGCTAGAAACGTAAGCTGGAAACAAAATGAGCTTAACCAAATAATCCGAGACACATATATGCTACTTGAAGTGGCGCATGTTGACTTACTGGAAAAGAAAGACAAAACAAAAGCGTTTAAAATGAGATAAGAACAAATCAGAAAAAAAAAACGTTTTTTAATTTTGAAAAAATTCAAACTTTATAAGTTTGTAAGACTTACAAACTATAACGAACGAATAAAAAACAAAAGTAAGCTAGAAATAAGCTAGAATAAGCTTGAAATTAAGAATAAGCACAATCACTAAATCCACCCGTGGCTCGTGATACCAATTGTTATCTCAAATATTAACCACTCACAACAATAAGCAATAAGAATAATAAGCAATAAGCTAGAAAAGAGAGAAGAAAAAGAGAAGATTTGATTAGAGAGAAGGAAAGAGTTTGGTATGATTACACACACAACAAATGGAAACCAACATCCTCTCTATGTGTGGAGGGAGTCCTATTTATACCCTAAGCCTTCATCTAGGCATATGGGCTTCAATCTTGGGTCGGGCTTGACTTGTCTTGGGCTTTGAGCCCTAAACATGGACAATATTAGATTAAAGTCTAATCTCGTTAATCCCGACTAGCCTATTACTTAACAAGACTAATTGCGAATAAGACGACCGATAACATTCTTGTTTGACTTATATAAAAATAAGGCTAACATTGTTCTTGTCAGCGGTTTGTCTTGTTAATTCAAGGCAGCGGTTTGCTTGAATATAGGTAGCGGTTTGCTATTTTGTTAATATATTAATCAAACATGGAAACCGCTGCAACGCAGCGGTTTGGTCATATTATTCTTTTAATATTAAAATATTCAAACCGCTATTTCATTTTTTTTCTAATCCGCAGCGGTTTGATTAAATACCAATAAAATATTCACAGCGGTTTGGTCACAACGGTTTATTAAAAAATGTTAATTTTTAATATTAATAATATTATATTCACAGTGATTTGTCAATCAATTCTCACAGCGGTTTGACCAAACCTCTTCGCAGCGGTTTGGTCAGATTCGCTTCATGGCAGTTTACCCAAACATCCTCATGGCGGTTTGGTGAATTGCTTATCAGCGGTTTGCCATTGTCTTCTCACATCGGTTTACTCAAACCACTTCATGGCGGTTTGGTGAACTGCTTGACAGCGGATTGGGCCATACTTTCTAGTTTTGGCCCATTTAGCCCAATAACCTTTCAGGTCCAATCCAAAGGCCCAATTGACTAGTTAACTCCCATCCGGGCTCAGTTAACTTGTTATTGAGCTTGTCGGATAATCTCTGGACCTTTAACCAAGGTTAACCAATACTGACTTTTAGATTGACTTAAGCCAATGACTAGTGACAAAATGTGATATATTTTTCTCAAACATGATTCAATCATAGCTTAATCAAACATGGCATGATAACTCAAACACAAGGCTAATACTCTCACCTCTAACATCAAATATCTGCTATTTTGTCTATCTTTGTTGATATTCTAAAGCATATAAGATGGCTGAAGAGAATGTCCCTGCTCCAACAAGAACTGATGAACGATTGGTTCTTGTCAAGGCACGCTTACCTATTGGGAAGAGCAATCTTCTCATGGATCTTCAAAAGATGCAGAAGAATCTTATCTTTCGTATCGCAGTGAACATTCTGCAAAAACACCAACTTCTTCAGAGCTTTCACTGCACCAGCTGAAGTTCCTTCAATCTTCATACAACAATTCTGGAACATACTTGGAAAGGATACCAAGACTAGAGTATTCAGTTTCCAACTTGATGAATTATGGTTTAATCTGAATGTTGATCTTCTTCACAATGCTTTGGGGATTACCCCTAAAGATTCAGCTCATCTTTTTGAGGCACCTCTAGCTAGTGATCTGGTTATAGACTTTGTGAACAATCTAGGCTACCTAGAAGAACTTCACTTTGTCTCTAAGATGTACGTGAACAATCTATATCAGCCGTGGAGAACTATTCTTGATATGATCAACCAATGCTTAACAGGCAAGACATCTGGTAGTGACAAACCCAGACACTCAGTTCTTCAAATGTTGTGGGGTATTGTTACGAGAACTAATGTAGACTATGCTGAACTTATTTGGGAAGTGTTCATACAGGCGATTAAGAATTTCTTTTCTGATATGGCCAATATAAAGGTTCCCACCAAGAAGCCTAAGCCTCATGTTATTCCATGCAGTCGGTTCACCAAGTTGATCATTTATTATTTGGGGGGGGGGGAACACAATATTTACAGAAAGCCCCAGTCTCCTGTTCACATTACGGCTAATGACTATCCTTTCAACAATCTCAAATTCATCAACAAAGGAGAAGTGGATGAGGTCTTTGGAATTCCTATTACTACAAGAAATATTTGGAAATGGCTGCTCGTAAACCCATCAACCGACTACTATGACAAGTGAAGAGGTTGGGAAGAAGAAGAAAGCTCCGGAAGCTGGTAAGTCCAAACAACCTGCACCTGCCAAACAGCATAAGCCTGCGAAAAAGAAAACTTCCAAGCCTACTCCTTCAAAGAAAATCCACAAGGAAAAAAGGTCTGACCATCTTGTTGACGAAGCAGATGATGAACCTCAACCTGATTCTGAACCTCAAGTGGAAGATGATGAATACAATCTCTAGAGAGGTATTCAAATGAGCTTGGAATCTTTACAAGCACCGATCGATGGAGTGGTTGTTCATGAACCTGACCCAGGGTTTGTTCGACATTTTAGGCATCGATTTGATAAAATAATATGACAGCGGTTTGAGAAAACATTAGGCAGCGGGTTGCCCTGTTAAATCTGCCAGCGGTTTGCCCATTTTAATCTGCCAGCAGTTTGGTATTTTATTAAGTGGCGGCGGTTTGTTTTTTTACTCGCAGCGGTTTGCAAAAAGATAACAGGCGGCGGTTTGGTATAATTTAAGGCAGCGGTTTGTTAAAACTTTTAAGCAGAGGTTTGCTTTGATTATCCAGTGTTTTGAACCTTAGTTTTGCCAGCGGTTTGGTGAAATACTTGGTGGTGGTTTGACTGATTTTCATAGAACCAAATTTCATTTTCACTTAACCCATTTTTGGTTATTCATTTTTGGTTTTAAGCTAATTTCGGTGAATTTAACTTTGGACAATTTGGACTTTGGACTTTAAACAATAATTAATTTACCTTTATAAACCAAGTACCACAATCAAAATTAAGGACTTAAAAGGCAATTAATTCAAATCATACAAACCTTAATCTCAATCAATTTACATTCACGGTTTTTTTATTAATTTTGTAAAATCCCGCGAAAGACTCAATTCTTTTCCCGATTTAAATCATAGACTTGTAAAATCCCGTGGACGTTAATTGCATTCATTTAACCACAACTTCATTCACAACAAATCTACTTAAGATCCTTCAATCATTTTCACTTCATAATTCAACAATCATTCATCATGACTACTCCAATTGTAACTTCCACAACCGACAGTCAAATGCATAACAACATCATGGCAGCTGGTTCAAGGGATCGTCCACCAATGCTTGTGTCGGGAAGATATGCACAATGGCGATCACGTTTCTTAAGATACATCGATATAAGACCAAATGGTGATGCCTTAAGGAAATGCATTCTTGAAGGTCCCTACACTCCTTCTAATGCCATAATTCCAGCTGTACCTGCAACAAAAAAGTCTCCAGGAGTACCTGGACGAACAACAGTTGAGACAATCCTGAATATGTCTCCGGAAAACAAAGCTCATTTTGAATCAGAAAATGAAGCGATTCATTTGCTATTGACTGGAATTAGAGATGAAATATACTCAACTGTTGATGCTTGCAAAATAGCTCATGAAATGTGGGAAGCCATTGAAAGGCTACAACAAGGTGAATCTCTCAACATTCAAGATGTCAAGACTAATATGTTCTGGGAGTTTGGAAAATTCACATCTTACGATGGCGAAACAATGGAGTCATACTACACAAGGTTTTACAAGATGATAAATGAAATGATAAGAAACAACTTGACAGTTGCTACGATGCAAGTCAATGTTCAGTTTCTTCAACAACTTCAACCAGAATGGTCAAGGTTTGTAACAATTGTCAAGCAACAACACAAATTGGATGAAGTATCATATCACAAGCTTTTTGACATTCTGAAACAATATCAAAAGGAAGTTAATGAAATCCGTGCTGAAAGAATAGCCAAGAATGCTAATCTATTAGCACTTGTAGCAGCTGCTCAACAATATCCAGATCCTTATTATCAAGCACCAAAATCTCACAAACCATATGCACCAACATCAAAACAAGCATCTTCCACCAGATCTAATGCATCTACCAAATTCAAAGGCAAAGAGATAGCCAAACCAATCACACCTCCATCTGAGTCAGCTTCTGAAGAAGACAGTGATCCGGAACAAGCTCAAAGAGATAAGGATATGCAGAAAAATTTGGCACTCATTGCAAAATACTTTAAAAAGATCTACAAACCTACCAACAACAACCTCAGAACTTCTTTAAACTCTAGAAACAAGAATATGGATACTACTCCAAGGTATAAGAATGACAATCAGACAGGGCAGTTTGGGAATCAGAGGATCGTGAATGTTGATGGGGCTAGGGAGACTATAGGCAGTCAGGTAGTGCAGCAGACTGGGAAATAGTGTTTCAACTGCAAGGAATTTGGTCATTTTGCTAAGGAATACAGGAAGCCAAAAAGGGTTAAAGACTCCACGTATCACACGGAAAAGATGTTGCTATGCAAACAAGCTAAGAAAGGTGTTCAACTACAAGCAGAGCAATCTGATTGGGTAGCAGACACGGATGAAGAGATTGATGAACAAGAATTGGAAGCACATTATAGCTATATGGCAAAGATCCAGGAGGTTCCTACAGTAGACTCAGGAACTGATTCTGAGCCATTGGAACAGGTACAATACAATGCTAGATATAATGTGTTTGCCAATGAGACACAGTATTCTGAGCAACCTGAATCCATTAGTAACACATGTGCAGCGGAAAAGGGTGATAGTAATGTCATTCCTGATTCACCGGATATGTGTGATAATGATATTCAGAATGACCAAAATGTTGTAGAATGTGATGATGAGCGTGTTGAGCTTGCTAATTTAATTGCAAATTTAAAACTTGATGTTGATGAAAATAAAAAGATTCAAAAGCAATTAAAGAAAGCAAACACAACACTTGCTCATGAATTGACTGAGTGCAAATCTATTCTTGCGGAAACTAGTAGAACTCTAGGGGAGTCTAATAGTATTAGGGATAGTTGTCTAGTTGCACTTCAAAATAAATAGACTGAGTTTGAGAGATACAAGACCTTAAATGACTGTATAGTTGACTATGAGAAAATTGAACATAAGTTAAATAAAACTCTAGGACTATTAGCTCAAAAAGACATTGACATAAAAGAAGGTTTAAAACTTAAAGCCTACGAAATATCAGTTGTCCAAGAAAAACACGATGAGTTAGTCAAACAGAGTCTTTTAACAAAGTCACATTACGAAGGTCTTGTCAAAGAGAAAACAGAGGTAATAACGTATTTGAAACTTAAAGAAGAAAAATACATTGACAAAATGATTTCAATAGAAAAGCAATTAAAGTTTTTGAATGAAATTGTTTACAAAAGAAATAAATCAATCCAAACCATTCATATGTTAGCACCCAAAGGCCCAACATTCAATGGTAGACCTACCTTTGCAAATCCAGTGTACCTCAAAAAGGCTTAGTCTGAGAAACCATGTTTGTATGAGATCCCACATGACCAATCTGATCCTGCAAACAGACTCGTCCCCGATAGGGAAGAGACTATGACTCTTGAAAAAGAGAGTCGATCAAAATTGAATAAAGACTTAGTGCGACCTTATGACTACACAAAACTAAATAGTCTTTATGAAATTTTCAAACCCCCGACACAGGAATATCATGTACAGTTAGCACATGCAAATGAACTAAGCAAGAAAATGTGGAGAAAATCTTTTGTGAAAACTAAACCAAATATTTTCAAAAACATCGATTTCTTACCAGTTTCCAAATCAATAAGCAAAAGTAGACAAGCATATAATGTCATGACGAACAACATAAATCATTTTAGAGAACTTGTTGATCAAGCTTGGGTAAAACACTTAAAGGATCACTTTCGTGCACCAACTGCTCTTGATATGGAAATCCTAATTAAGACATGTTTGATGCCGCTTGCCCTAAAAACACATAATGATAGTTTCGCATTTATTCATGAACTTAAGCAAGAAATACATGCTGATTTAAAGTACGTTGAGTCCCTTGAGAAAGAAATTGACGAGCTTGAATCTGATAAAGCAGAATTTTCAAACATGTATGATATACTTTTGCAAGAATGTATGTCTAATGATGTTATGTGTTCTTATTTGCATTCTTTATCTGATTTAGATGCTCACACTGAATTGCAATGCTTATATCTTCATAAAGTCAAAGAATGTGACTGTCTTGCACAAAAGCTTTCAAAACAAACTGAATCTGTTAGTAAAGAGGTTTATACTGAGCTTTTACAAAGTTTTGCTAAATTAGAAAAACACTTGATTTCTCTTGAACTCGCTTTACAACAATGTCAAGAATAAATGAAAAATGACACAGTTTGCAAAGAAAAAGCATCAAACGTATTTCTAAAAGAACATGAACAATATTTGGAAATATAAGATTTGAAAGCTCAATTGCAGGACAAGAACATTGCCATATGTGAGTTAAAGAAACTCATTGAAAACTGCAAAGGAAAATATGTGGAAACTAAGTTTGATAAACCATCTGTTGTTCGACAACCAAATGCTCAAAGGATTCCAAAACCATCAGTTTTAGGAAAACCGACTCCTTTTTTAGACTCTCTTGAGAGAAAACATTTTTCAAAGACGAAGTCAGTTCCCAAAACTAATGTGTCAGAAGGTTTATCAAAAATAGTCACTACACAGAATTTGCCTCAAACAGCAAGGCAACAATAAGAACACAAATTGATAAAAACAAGGCAAGATTTAATGAAACTTATGACAACAAACTAAGCAACCAACAGAGTTTGCCTCGGACTTCTAGGAATACTAATCCTCGCGTGTCTACCTCTACAAGAGTAAATCGCAGCACTAATGTTAGCAGATCACAGCTTAGGAGCACTCAAATGAAAGATAAGGTCATGCCAAACACTAGTCAAGTGAAGTTTAAGAAGACTAAAGTAGAAGACCACCATAGGATTTCTAGTATCTCTAATCAAACAAAGTCTGTAACTACGTGTAATGACAGTTTAAAATTCATAACTTCGAATGTTAATGTTGTTTGTGCTACTTGTGGAAAATGTGTGTTTAATTCGATTCATGATGCTTATGTTTCTAAATTCTTGAAAGACGTGAATGCTAGAACTAAGAAGCATAAAGTAGTGCCTATTAGTACTAGAAACCCCAAAAGAAAAGCGAACAAATCTATTGAAACATCACTTAAGAAAACTGTTGCATCAGAATCCACTGTCCAGAATTCCAAGAGTTACTATAGGATGTTGTATGAGAAAACTAGTAAAGCATGGAAATGGTGGATAGAACAACAATGCCCATCAGGATATAAATAGGTTCCTGAGACAAAAATGAAATAGGTGCCTAAACTTAGGAATGAAAATGTGCAAAAGAGAGTTAGTTTAGCCATAGATAATACATCTAAGATAACAAATGTCTTGAAACTCACAAATAATGTAGGATCCAATTTGTCATGTATTCCATCGTCCTCTAATTCTCTTGCAGATTGTTCAACTCATCCTCTTCATTGTTGACTCTGGATGCACAAAGCACATGACGGGAAATCTAACGCTGCTATGCAATTTTGTTGAAAAATATCTAGGTACCGTTCATTTTGGCAATGATCAATTTGCTCTAATTTTTGGTTATGGAGATTTGGTTCAAGGAAATATCACGATCAACAGGGTTTATTACGTCGAAGGTCTCAATCACAATCTCTTCTCGGTTGGTCAATTTTGTGATGCGGATTTGGAGGTTGCTTTGTGGAAATCTACGTGTTTTGTTAGAGATCATCAGGGAAACAATTTACTCGTCGGTAATCGTGGATTTGATCTCTATACAATTTCTCTTCAAGAAACAACTTCATCAACTCCAATCTGTCTCATGGCTAAAGCCTCACCAACTCAAGCATGGTTATGGCATCGAAGACTTTCTCATCTTAACTACGACTACATCAACTTGCTTTCAAAGAAGGATGTCGTGATTGGTTTACCTAAGTTAAAATATGTCAAGGATCAACTATGTTCCTCTTATGAAGTGAGTAAAGCAAAAAGAAGTTCATTCAAAACAAAAACTGTTCCAAGTTCAAAAGGACGATTAAATTTTCTTCATATGGACTTATGTGGTCTAATGCGGGTTGCTATCATAAATGGGAAGAAATATATTCTGTTAATTGTAGACGACTACTCCAGATACACTTGGACTCTCTTTCTACGATCCAAGGATGAAACACCAGAACTTTTAAAAGATTTTCTCACGATGATCCAAAGAAATCTTCAAGCCTTAGTAATTTCTGTTCGAACTGACAGAGGAACTGAGTTCTTAAACAAGACACTCAATGCATTCTTTAAAGAAGAAGGAATTGAGCATCAAACTTTTACTCCTCGAACACCTGAATAGAACGGCGTTGTCGAAAGACGAAATTGTACTCTGGTTGATCTATAATCATCCTTTGTTCTTTTGGGCTGAAACAATTGCAACCGCATGATATACTCAAGATAAATCTATAATCATCCTGACACATGAGAAAATGGCATATCACATCATCGATGAAAGGAAACCTTTAATTAAACACCTTCACATCTTTGGTTGCACTTGTTACCTAACCAAAGATGGTGAAAATCTGGATAAGATGAAAGAAAAAGGGGATCCGTGCATTTTGGTGGGATACTCTACTCAGTCAAATGGATATCGAGTCTATAACAAGAGAACAAGATTAATACTTGAATCCATACATCTCAGATTTGATGAGATCAAAGAGATGTCAGAGACGTCTGTTGCTAATGACACTTCAGGCCTTGTTCCCCAACGACAAAAGGCGTCAGATTATGACAACTCTGACCCCGTCCCCCAACTACAAAATGTTTATCCTTTAGCAAATATGACAGCTTCGTCACAACAAGAGTTGGATCTTCTTTTTGGTCCTTTGTATGATGAATTTTTCAATGCAGGTACTTCACGTGTCAACAAGTCTTCTTCTCCCACCAACAATTCTACTCAACAAGACACAACACCTACAACGAATATTCAATCTTCAATAGAACCAACAACTACAACAAATGTTAATGCTAAGGAAAACAACGATAATCAAGCAGAAGATGCACAGTTCCAACAAGATGAATTTATCAATCCTTTCTATACATCGGTATGAGAAATTACTGAGTCTTCCTCACATAATATTGATAATTCAAATATGCATACCTTCAATCAACCACAAGATTCTGAATACCGATGGACAAAAGATCACCCACTATCTCAAGTTCATGGCAATCCATCCAAGCCAGTGCAAACAAGATGACAACTTGCAACAGATCCTGAAATGTGTATGTTCTCGCACACCGTGAGTACTACTGAACCCAACACAATTAAGGAAGCAATGGCTGATTCTGCACGAATAGAGGCAATGCAGGAAGAGCTTCATCAGTTTGACAGACTCCAAGTCTGGGAACTCGTCGACAAACCCTTTGGTAAGAACGTAATCAAGCTAAAGTGGTTATGGAAGAACAAAAAGGATGAAGACCAAACTGTAATTTGCAATAAGGCATGACTTGTAGCAAAGGGTTATGCTTAGGAAGAGGGTATTGATTTTGAAGAATCATTTGCTCCAGTTGCTCGCTTGGAAGCTATTCGGATTTTTACCGCTTATGTTGCACACAAGTCTTTTCTAATTTATTAGATGGACGTGAAGACGACATTTCTTAACGGTCCACTTAAGGATGAGGTTTATGTTGCATAACCAGATGGGTTCGTTGACCCTGATCATCCAGAAAAGGTTTACCGTTTAAGGAAAGCTCTATATGGATTGAAACAAGCTCCAATAGCCTGGTATGATGAACTCTTAAATTTCTTGATGTCCAAAGGTTTTACTAAAGGTATAATTGACGCCACTCTATTCACGAGAAGATACAGGAAGGACATTCTACTTGTGCAAATTTACGTTGTTGACATTATTTTTGGGTCCACAAACCTTAAATTTTCTAAACGATTTAAAAAAATAATGCATAGTAGATTTGAGATGTCCTTAATGAGGGAAATGAAATTCTTTTTAGGACTTCAGATTCACCAATCCCCACGCGGTATCTTTATCAATCAGGCCAAGTACGCTTTAGAGATACTTAAAAAACATGGTATGGAAAAAGGTCAAAGCATTGGTACACCAATGGCTACGAAACCTAAATTAGATGCAGACTTGAGTGGTACACTCGTAGACCAAACTGATTACCGTAGTAAAATTGGTTCACTCAAATGTCTGACATCTAGTAAACCAAACATAGTGCAAGCAGTATGTTATTGTGCAATATATCAAGCAAGACCGACTGAAAAACACCTCAAAGAGGTTAAAAGGATCTTTCGATACTTAAGGGGTACCATTAACATGGGAATCTAGTATCCGAAGGATTCTGGCTTTGAACTAACAGCTTTTTTAGATGTCGACCATGCCGGATGTATTGATACTCACAAAAGCACTTCTGGAGGAATACAGTTCCTAGGTGATAAGTTAGTCAGCTAGATGTCAAAGAAGCAGGATTGCACTGCAATGTCATCAGTAGAGGCTGAGTACATGGCGTTATCTGCAAGTTGTGATCAAGTAATGTGGATGAGGACACAACTTAAGGTTTATGGCTTCAACTATAACAAAATACCGTTGTATTGCAACTCCCAGTCAGCCATAACAATCTCATGCAACCCCGTGCAGCACTTCCATACCAAGCACATCCATACTCGATATCATTTCATCAAGGAATAGGTTGAAAATGGTATAACTGAATTGTACTTTTTCAGAACTGAATACCAATTAGCTGATATATTTACTAAGGCCTTACCCGAAGATAGGTTTCAGTATCTTGTTAGAAGAATTGGTATGAGATGTTTGACTCTAGCAGAACTGGAGGTTCTGACAAATGAATCTGCTTAATATATTCTTCAAACATCGACTTGTAAATATTTTTGAGAAAAGCAATATACAAAAATATAAAACCTATAAAAACAAATACAAAAATATAAAATTTCAAAAAAAATACAAAATCAAAAAAATCAGAAAATGTTTCACAAAAAGAATCTTCTCGACATGTCTCTTGGAATCGATAACATTTACGTACCTAGAAATGTTGATTACGGGCGTGTAAATGAAGTTCGAACATGATTTTTAAATGCTTTGCAATACAAAACATGTCATTTATATTTTTCTTTTATGACTTGTAATTTGCTCTCAGATTCCAACTCGGACCCGAATGACGAAGGAGAGTGTACGCATAAGCGCACTTATCCTTAACATTAGAAGAGAAGTCTTCTAACATGAAGTTTTTCAAAATGTTAAACATAATTTTTAAAATTTCTCATGGACATTTCAAAATTGGTGTGTTCAAACACTCCAAGTCCCTCCCATAAATTTTAACAAGACGATTCTTCTACATTTGGTGTCATTTTTAAAATGTTCCAATGTTTGAGGAGGATTTTCATCGAAAACTAAGTGTTTTAATATTTTGATACATCTTAACATGACACTTTTATTATACAAAACATTATCAAAATCCCCTAATAACAAATCTGTAATAATGACGACTACTCAATAGATTGTATGTTGTAAGATGATTTAGTGGTTGAGCACAAATTTTCAAGAATTCTTCAATGACAATTCATAATCTTTCAAAATTATGTGCTCAACAATGCTAACCCTCAATTTTATATTTATTTTACAACTTGGTATCATTTTTTTGATGTCAAGCATATGTAAAATTAAGGGGGAGCAAGTTAATGTTTCATATAATTCATGCTAAGTATAAAAGTTTTCTCCATAAGATTTTCATGACAAATTTTAATCACATGGTATTTCAAAAACTAAGTGAATTAGTATTTAAAATAAGGGGAGAAATGTAATTAAAATGTGATCTTGAAAATAATAAGTGATCTAATCGACTCAAAGTAAGTGCTTGATACTCTTCGGAAAAGGTTTTATGGTTACGGTCTCATACCCAACAACATCTTAATTTCATGACGATTTTGAAGTCATAAGGTGGTTAGGTTAGGTACTAGTCATATGATCCAACCAGAACTGGAGGGATCTACCCAAGGATACTTCATAGTTAGTAATAGCAGTCCTTAGGTATGATTGGAGATGAATGAGTATAAAGGAATAATGCCAACTAAGATTGAGCTAACACTGGAACAATCACAACAAGGTCTTAGTAATGACGTCTTGGTAAGCATTGAAGGGGATGAAGAATTAAAAAGAAAAGTATGGATAAAGGGTGAAAAGAAAGAAGCCCTCCACACAACTTTAGGTAGAAACCGGGTCAATACATAATCTTTCGGTTTTCACAGAGATGAATTCTAATATTGAAGAATGACATCATGGACCCAGTAATGCAATCCACAACCCTTCCCAGCCATTCAAGTTTCTCTCAAAAGATACTTGTCTTAATTGTCACGGAGATACACACGACTTCTATTGACTTTCTCACTTCGAGTTAGTTGATATTGAATAGGTGGCAGTCTACTCCAGCCTCCGAGTACTAAAACCAAAACGCACTAATCGAGTCTAGAGCCAAGAGATCAATAAAATAAATCTCATTAGGACACATTCCATAACAAACACTTGTTGAACATCATCAAGTTCACAAGCTGTTAACAAGAGTCCTACGCATTATCCTTGTGATTTTGACAGAACATCCGAGTGATACTTAAGTATTCACTGTGAAGATGGAAATCCTGCTTTAGCCAACATCAAACAAGCTCTTGGTAGGTGACTTGTACGATTCTATGTGAATCAAACTTGTGTCAACTGGAAAGAAACAATGGTGCGATTCTATGTGAATTAAACTTGTTCCAGTAAATGGATTGACGGCTTAATCAGAAAGATAGTAACTATCTGATTCACTCTTACCGTGTTGTCTGCTTTAAGATGCTCCGGTAACGAGAACGGCTAGTGCAGCTGTGAAACCCTGTCAAGAAGATTCATTTGAATTCTATCTGATCACAGGCAGTATTTATACTGATTAACGGGTAACTGTGGTTATTGCAACCTTATTCGATGAAGTAAGAAAGACACTCTCGTCTATATCTATTGATTATTACTAATGTAAACTTGTAGGTTATACGGTGGTGGCGGTATCCCATTCCAGCTAAAGTCGGATTCATTATCACATGCTCATGCTCAAACTACAAAGACATACTATTGGCATCAAGATTCAAGAATCAAGAAAGCTCAAACTAAAAGACAAAGACTTCCGCAAACTCTGATATACAAGATCTTCCTTTAAGATATCAAGTCTATCAAGAGAGATTGTTAGCAAGCTTTCTAGATGATGCAAAGTATGAGCATGTTTGTCAAGACACAAGATCGCAAGGTGGCAAAGACGATCAAGACAAACAAGGAAAGGATTTAGAGATCTCATAACAAAAGAAAAAGTCAAAAGACAATGACAATGGCTCAAGATTAAAGATCACACAGCAAGAAGGAACAAGCCTACAACGAGGACAGAGACCAAGATCACAAGACCTCAAAGACAAAAGCAATCTCATTGATCCCATGAAGGAGTGTCACAATGAACTCACTTCGGGGGAGATTGTTAGCCTCAATAAATTAAGTCAAACAATAAAGTTCGTTCATTAAGAATATTAGGTCTCGATCATTCAATTATGTAAAATTGTAATAGGCTAGAAAAGAAACTGGGCTCGTTTAGTAAGCTAATATTGTATGTGTTGCGGGTTTAAGCCCAAGCAAATCCTAATCCCGATCCGTGTCAATGCCCTACACGCCCTTAGTATTGTGTATGGGTATATAAACCCTTTTCCACCAAGGAAAAGGGTGTTGGTTGGTTACTCTCTTTGAAGCTAATATTACAATCTTCCATTTTCTCTATTGTTTCTCTCTCTAACTTCTCTCTAAACTTCTTCATATCTTCTTCTTCTTTTTTCTTCTTGATTTTATACACAAGTATGTTAAGTGAAGTGATTATGGGTTACCAACAGTTTTGTTAGTGGAAGGATACGAGATATTGACTACAAACTCGTCGACAGGTTAGAATGATCTCATCATTCTGATACTCAGGTCAATATCATCTTATATTGTTTAATATATCTTGTACATTATTATGTAGTGTAACTTTCAGTGTTAGATATATTGTATAATATATCTAACACATATCCCTCTAATCTTGAGGGGGAGCATTAATATGTTCCTTAATCGTCTTATGAATAATTGGCATATTTTTCTCTTAGTTTTTTTAACATATTTGAATCATTTGATATCCAAAATCTCAAAGGGTTTGAAAATTTTGATAAAGGGAGAAAATGTCATTAAAATATGAAAAATAATAAAAAGGTGATTTTATGGACTCATGTGTGTACTCCATCCTCAATGTGCTAAACATTTTCGTATATCGATGCACATGTTGAGGGGGAGCATTTCAAATGCTTGTATGGTAAGGAGAACAGTACCAAAAGACTAACAATGCAGTTAATTTTATCAGAGTTATAAGGTTGGTAAGGTTAGGTATTCATTCCCATGATCCAGCCAGAACTGGAGGGATCTACCCAGGGACAATCTACTAGTTAGTGTAGAAGTCCTTAGGTATGATATAAAAAGGAGGAAACATAAGAATAAAGGAATAGTTCTGACTAAGATGGAGCTAGTACTGGAACAAACCCAACAAGGTACTAGTCATGAAGTCTCGGTAAGCACTGAAGGGGTTGAAGAATGAAAAAGAATTGTAAGGATAAAAGGTGAAAAGAAACAAGTCCTCCATACACTAAGGCTGAAACTAGGTCAATGCATAAACTATCAGAAACACTAAAATGTTGTCTGGTATTGAAGATATTCATCATGGACCTAGTGACGCAACAACCCTCCCTAGCCACTTAAGGTCTCTCAACAGACTCTGGTTTCATTTCACACAGATATTCACGCATTTCTATTGACTTTCTTACTCCGAGTTAGTTGATATTGAAAAGGTGGCAGTCAGCTCCAGCCTCCGATCACCAAAACCAAAATGCACTATTGAGTCTAAAGCCAAGAGATCATCTATAAATCTCATTCGGACACTATTCTAATATACTTATCTTTCGCACACTATGAAAACAAGGAATATCTTAAGAGTCCTACGCATTATCCTTGTGGTATTGCCAGAACATCCTGCTAGAGCCAACATCAATCAAGCTCTATGGTAGGTGACTTATGAGATCCTAAATGGATCAAACTTGTGACACTGGATATCGATTCGGTCCAGATTATGAATTTAAGGTTGATGAATTTTGATAAACGCTTAAAACTCTCGATGTGTTACAAAAACACTTTTACAAGTGACACGTCGATTGATTTTCAAATAAATTTTCTCTTCAATTGGTGAGATAGTAACTCACTGATTCACTCATACTGTGTTTTCTGCTTTGAGACGCTCCGGTATTGAGAATGGCTAGTGCAGCTGCGAAACCCTGTCAAGGAGATTCTTCAGAATTCTACCTGATCATAGGCAGTATTTATACTAATCAACAGGGAACCGTTGTTATTACAACCATATTCAATGAAAGTGAACAAAGACTCTTTCGTCTATTTATTACTAACGTTAAACTCACAAGTATGTCCTGTGACAGGTAGCAGATGATTAGCACAGGAGATCATAAGTACAGTTTGATATACCACATGCTCCTTGTTTCTGTTTTTGTTTTTTTTTTTTTTATAACTTCGACCGTAAGACATCATTAAGACATCATGATAAGCTGCAGTAAATGATTTAAGCTGATTTCGCTACTCTGAGTATTTATACGTTCTCTACCTTATTAACACGAGTTAATGTTTAAAGACTTTAGAACAAAGAGTATTCAAGCTGTTCTAGAGTCTACTCCGAGAAAGATTATGACAGCATATGGTTCATCTGAAAGTAAAGCATACAAGATGGCGAAAGATCACAAGATGATGATTAGAGATTACATTTGGTTGATGATCTCAAGAAGCTCAAGATCACTTGTATGTGTCAAGCATTTTAAGTAACAAGCTCAAGCCACAAGTTCTCAAGATCTGACGTACATCTATAGTACATAAATCAAATGAAGAACAAAGTACTAACGAGATGGAACACATGAATAATCATGAGCATGTTGTTGACGCTCTTACTAGTAGAGTGTAATTTCGGTTAAGTGCGTAACCTCAGCTTAGGGGGAGGATTGTTTAGGTCTAGAAAATAGGACTCGGTCACCTCGTGTATTTTATAGTTTATCCTAGCTTGTAGTTTAATGTTTAATGTATGACATACGGTAATGGGCCGAGTATTAACCCACACGTGTAAGCCCATACCAAGGCCATGGGCCGGTTATGTAAGACATATAAATACCTCTTCCATCCCATGGAAGATGTGGTTGGTCATTTCATTATTCAAGTATTACTTTCTCTCACTATAACTTTTCTCTTTAGTAGTTTCTCTCTAGGAATCAGCTTACCCTAACCATCAACATTAGGTTATGATATCTAATAACCTACAGTGTTTATCGCTTTACTTGTCATCATTTAGCTTAGATTATACCAAAAAATGTGTGTCAGTCTCTCTGACCCCCCCCCCTCCCCTTTTTTTTGCGTTAGTTTAGGTTTAGATAGATTTAACTAGTTTAATTAGGATTAATTAGATAACTAAAATACTGATAGATTTTGAGTTAACGTTCGCTCTTATTTATCGACACCCAAATTACCAACGAACCTACAATTGATTGGGTACACTGCCCGTTAGTAGTAGTTAATAGGAAAAGTAGCCAAAATATGAATAGTAAAACTTGAATAACAAAAATTACATACATACGACGACACATCAAGTATACATACTACTTATCACTAATCAGTTTAAATTTAGTTGATGTAATGCATTAACGTCAACAGCTAGACATAAGATTTGATATCTAGATATAGAGTGCATTAAAACCATGAAAATGGAGTGTACATATGTCGCTGACAAAGAAAAAAATATGTCATGTTAATACTAAAACTTGTCACTTTGGCTTATTAACTACCTTAAAAGTTCTGATGTATATCAATATAGTTTTGAATTCCTTTATGTAACAATTCATCTTTGTATAAATGTATAAGGTACTTTAATACTAACTTACTAAGTATATAAGCACTTGGATAGTTCAACAGACACATCAATCGATGTCATTTCAGCCTAGCTAACGAGTTAAGAATCTATTTTGCCATAAACTGAGTTTTACGTACTGTTTTTCTTGTTGTTTTCTTTAACATAAACATAAGTATTTCTTGCTTTCTAAAACGTCATGTATGTTTCTTATTGGTTTAGAAGTATAACTTTGAAATAAGACCTTGAATATCAATTAATTTTATAATAGGCATGTAACCATTTTTCTATATGTAACCGAATTAACATGCTAAAATTTCCTAAGTACACATGTTCAATTAGTAAGCTAATAAATGATCACATGCATGGAAATACTCAAAGATACTTATCACATTTTGTATACAACGCCACTACTAAAACAAGTAAATAAGTACTAATAAGTAAATAATAAGTAAGTTATTATACTTATTAACTAGTTCGGGTCTAAGAGTAATTTGGTTAATAATTATTAATTTGTAATCCATTAACTATTGTAGATCGGTTGCCACACAATTGAGTTTGGATTCTCGTTGTTAAGTATCATGACTACTTAAGGTACATACATTCTATCTTTCTTCTAAGGATTCTTATGACATTTGATCCATATCTATTTGCAGCTTTTGAAATCATTATATATGTTTCCTAGCCTTTGATTCGCTATCCATTTGCTACCCATTTTTACAAAAGCCTTTTGAATTCATTTGATATATGCTTCGTTTGACATTGCCATGATATGAACTTATCTGTTTCGTTTAGATATGACCTTCTTCGGACATAGTATATTTCATTTCGATATGCTATATGAAACCTTTGTTTTGTTCACATGCCCAAGCTATTAACTAGCCATGGAGATACCATGGCCGCATTATTGAGGCACCAATGACGTGACACTAACTATGGCGGTCTGATCAGTCCACGGAGTCTCTATTTGTTTTGTGCGCTCTTTTATGTACTTGGCCATATATGATTTGATTTGATATCATTGTAGGGGGTATGGATGCATCCTAGGTACTTTGTTCAGTTCAGTTCAGTTTTGGTGCATGGTTTTATGTGGTGCCAACACCCCATTGCACACTTTGTAGGGTACATCTGGAGCTACAGTTCCCATCTACAATTTGATATGATATGATATGATATGTGTTTGATTGTAGGTTCTAAGCATGTGGCATGCTTTAGACATATGTTTCGAGCTCCTAAGGCATTTCTATATGTTTTGTTTTGCTACTTATTCGTTTAGTTTCAATGATATATGAGATCTTCTATTCTTTTTCGTTTACTTATGTATATTTGATCTATCTATTTTGTTTATATCTGTTCACTGAGCCTTTAGCTCAGCCGCATTTCTTTTCTCCGCGGCAAGTAATAAGAGATAAGTTGGGTTATGAGTGAAGAGTGCTTAGGAGCTCTTAGTGGACCGACTTGATGATAGCTTTCCCATTTCTTATATAGTTGTTCAGACATTGAAGTTGGATTTGTCTTCCATTTAGACTTTAGAGATTGGATTTATCTTCATTTGGAAGTCATGTTGTACTTGACAATTTATTTCTTTAGTTTTCTTGGTGAACGTTGTTGAACCATTTTAAGGATAAAGTATTCCGCTTGTGTTTGTTTTAATGTCATAAGTGCGACACTTGACCCATTCTCGTGTGGGGTGTTACACTTCTCATTAACCACCATTCAAACACATATCACTCTCTTCTTCTCTGACTAGTTTTGGCAACCAAAGGATCCAAGAGCAAAGATAAATCAAGTTTTGGTTAAGGGTTTACACAAAAGTTAGGGTTTGTGATTAAAAGATAAGGTTTTCTAGTTGTTTTTGGGTAATTAGTGCACACTTTGGTTCTCAAATCATCAACACGTCATTGTAAGCATCTCATTTACATGATTTTCATTCATTATAATCATTTCATACTTGTTTTCACATCACTATTGTATACTTGTTATGTAAAAACTTGAAATAAATTTATATGTTAAAAACCTAAATTCTAGCAGAATTTTATGACGACTTGAGAGCTCATTTTAACAACTTTATGAATCATTTTTTAGCTTCACATCTTTGTAATATGTCTTAGGAAGTTCCATTATTAATTTCATGAATTTAGGAAATGTATTACTATTTTAAACATTTTGTGCAAGACAAAGTGTCCATATTGGCACACTGAACATGATATGTATTTTTAAACCTCTTAAAATTAGATTAGGAAGCTGATCCATTTGAACTTTTTGTAGCTAAAACTTAGTTTCAAACTCAGAAACTTGAATCAACTAAAAAGGTTAAGAATTGAAGGTTATGACTAAAACACTTTAGGTAAAACTTTCTAGAAATTCCTAGCTTTGACATCCGTGTATTGTTTAACACTTTTGGACCCTTTAAACTTTAAGTCAGAATGTAAGGATTACATTTCTTTCTCGGCTTTGAAATGGACTGGTTTCATTCGAAAATAAAGGAATTATGGTCCCGAGAAGTCGGATATAAAACTATTCACAAAAGATTGCTTGAATTTTCTATGTTTCAATACTTAGTAAACTTGATTTTAAACCATATTTGGAACTTGGTAAACCTTAGACACAAGTATATAAGGGTGATAAAAATCTTATAAAACTCATATGCATATAGTTCACATCATATTGTAAACCTTAAGCGCCTTTTTATGAATTAGGTTGCGGTTATGATACTTTGCCTCTTTTGAACTCGTACTATTACCGAATGACTTATATTCTTAAGGTGAGTTTCATAGCCCTAATTTTTACTTTTTTTACTTACGGACACAAGTAGTTAAAACTTTTACAAAATGCCTAAGTTTCCCTATTGCCATGAAGTCCCCACTATCAAGAACCGTTAATTACTTTGTGTAAGCGTGAATGCTCTGAATAGATCTATTTGGGATTGAACTCCACATCTGAGTGTTGGTAGCTCTCACTTGATAAACTTTAGGTGTATGGCAAAGAACCTACTGGGGCAAACTAGAAACAACTTGAACTTTACATAAGACTTCAGTGTCACGAGCTTAGTGCAATAGTATACTTTTTGTGTCATATTGTATTCGTTATAATAGTCACATTCACTCAAAAATCTTGTGGTCCACAAATATACTTAATTAAACCTATGAACTGACCAACTTCATGTTGACATTTTAGCATGTATTTTCTTAGGTGCATAACTTGCAAACTTCATGGCTAGCTTGTCAGAGTCTCATGTATGGTTACCCAGCTGTGGTCGCATCATTGAAGACTTTCTGTATAATCTATGTTCATTTGAATATTTTCCACACAATTTACTATTTTGTGATAAAACTATGTGATGTATTTTGTGACAACTTATTTTACCTGAATGAATCATATAAATGTATTTTCAAAATGACTCATTTAGATGTCATTCTTTATATTCTTATGTTTCTTGTGCTATGAAGTCACTCTCCCGGTTACCTTTCCGCTGTGATATTTTTTGGGGGGGGGGGGGGGGTGACAGATTGGTATCTAGAGCCAAGGTTATAGAGAACTATGTTGCATTCTTATGCCTATATTATAACCATTGCATCATGACATTTCATCATACGTTTACACTTGACTTTATATAAATGATGTTTTATATAAATATTGAAATTGTTACAGCAGTATGTCTACCTCTTACATCACCATTTCTTTAGATTCCGGCGACGAGAGCACCGCCTTGTTTGTCTCCTATATTATCATATCAAACTCAGAGGACGAGGACACCGCCTCGCCTGCTGCACTTGCACCACCATCGCTTGACTACGTTCCAGCATCACCTAATTATGCACCAGGTTTAGAAACTGATACTGAGCCTTTGGAGGAGGACCCTAAAGAGGCTGAGCACAACCCAAAGGAGTCCTCAGAGGAGGATCCTTCTGAGGAGGTTCCGACAAAGGAGGATGAGTCACTATCAGTTCAGGACCCACCTGCACCACCCACTCAGACTGCACCTACCATACCTACTTTGATTATCCAGCGAGGACGGATTCCCTCATTTCGGCCATACTGGCACCATCCTAATGGGTGGCGCTTTATGTTAACGCTAAGGAAGACGGTGTGTGCACCGTACACCCTATCATCTTCCATTGAGGCAGCTATCACCAAGGAGATTGCTGCCCCACCTCGTAAGAGGACTCGCTCTCCTTCACCATCAACATTACCTTCACCACCACCATTAACTTCATCATCATCACCTTCATCATCATCATCACCACTACCACCACCACCTAGAGATACCCTACCACCTCGCAAGAGGTTCAAGATGACTTCACCTTATCCTGATACTACCGACGATGTTATGGTTGAGATTGCTAGACCTCGTAGGAGGTCAGATGCTCATCGATGGGAGTGGGTAGAGCCCATGTTTCATGATTGGGGTACCAAGGAAGGTATACCCTATAGACTTGAGGTCGGTGAGACTTTAACGGCAGCGTACACTCACTCCATCACCTGACAACCTCTTCAGGACACCGTTCCATTGCTTTTGGCGAGGATGGCTCTCTATAAGAGACATATCCATGCTTTATAGGATCACATAGACGAGCTTCTACTGGATAGACTTTATGCTATGCAGCAGCAGATTGATAAGTTCTACCCTAGTACTGAGGCTGATCGACAAGACAGGGATGCCACCTAGGATGCATTAGAGTTGGCACGTTGACGAATTACAGACTTAGAATCTCGTCTTGAGAAGAGTGAGGACATAAAGGCAACACTTGAGAGACGCATGAGTGATGAGGTTGTAAATCCCACTTTAGTTTTACAACTCCCTAGACAGTGCACCTAACTGTTGTAGTGTAGTATAGGCAAGACACGAGGGTTGTTATCGTTCTCTAGGGGAATAGCACTGTGAAGGTCCAAACTAAATATAACTAAGATCTAGAAGATTGAAAGAAGAATATTTTTGTATTTTTATAATTAATAAAAGCAAGTAAAATCTCGGGGTATGAAGGTGGTTTGATTAATACTAATAATTAACTAATTAAACTAAATAAGGAGAAGAGAATTCGTATGATAGGGGAGTAGTGTTTACTTAATCATGCATGGTCCTTGGTATGCTTTTCCTAACTCTATTGCCTTGTCACACTTGCGATGTATGTGTAAGTATTTCCGAGAAGCATGACGAATTACACGAAAACGCCGTCTACGTGGTATCTTGCTAGGGCAACACACGTGCAAGGTAGTATGAAGACTATTACACGGCCCCTAGGGAGATATACGCGCATTAAAACACTTAAAGGGGATCATCCACATATGGGTAAGGTAGTATGAAGACTGTTACCTATGGAATCCTTTCTACACAATCATGCCGCTCTAGATCTTTGATACACTTAAGTAACTAGGGTTCTAGAGACTAAGCATGCACACACATCAACAAGAAGCAATATAATTAAGATCTACATACCAATTCACATGCAATCATAAGCAAACACTTAAAAGATCTAGCCTAGCATGTTCAAGATAGATGAAGCACAAATATCAATCAAACAATAAGACATATTGAAAGATAAAGGATAAAAGAACTTCACTATTATGAATCAAGCAATTAGGGATGGTATAGAAGGGTTGGGAAACCCTAAAATACTCCCAAAATCTGGTACAAGTCGACCTCCAACGAACTAAACCCTAATCCTCTATGATAATGTATATTTAAAACGTAAAAATCAAGTTTGTATATATAGACTCCAGGGCGCGACGACGTCATAAATTCACCAGAAGCCGTCCTTACGCTAGGGTTTCTAGAGCTTCATATTTGACGGCTGATCCAGACGGCGTCACAATAAATCCAGACGACGTTGCTTAATGCTTCAGACGGCGTCATAATAAATCCAGACGGTGTCTCCACACTCTGATCTTCAATCATTAATTGTGTCTTCATGCCCATTTGCCATCTTGTCCGGTTTCTTCCAAAATTGACACCAAGTCATGTATTTTTCCTCCAAATGTCTTCCAAGTGCTAAAAATGCAAAAAGAAACGATGAAGAACATATTTAAAGCATTTTTCATGATTATAAGGGTAAAATGACCTCGAAAAAGTGTATAAAATTACACCTCAAGCAAATGAGCTTTTTTACCTAGACAATAGTAATATCAGGGGAATTCAACTTACACTTTAAAGGCTTTCATGGCACAACCAATTAGACCTCGTAACTAGAAGCACGGAAAAGATACACTAGCACCTCACAATAAGTGTTTGGATATTCTCTCTCTCGGTGTATAATAAATTATGACAATATGGAAATGGAAAATATAACACTCATTACCTGTCGTAGCATACAAATTACCATAGGCTTGATAAAGGATCAAACCTCCACCACTAGCGTAAGTACTAATAGTTACTATCAAAGAGGTCTTTAAAGGGTTGTGGGGTGTAGGTGTAATATGATAACATGGAAACGAAAACGGATGGGAAATATTTGGGGAGTGACTTTTAGGTGAATTTTGGGTGAAGTGGTGAGTTAATTATCTATAAGAATACACGTTGGTTTGGTTGCTAAGCCAAAGACTCTACCACTCGGACAAGATGTACAAACTCTACAAAACTATACATCAAACTCTTTATTTTTCTTTTCTTGACTCTAAGGTGAACATAAACATAAACTAAGCAAATGGCAGCCCGTATATTTTTTTACTTCTTTATATTTTTTTCTTTCTTTTTCTCTTTTTTTTCTTTTTTCATTTTTTTTCTATTTTTTCGTACACTTTTGCCCTGCCATTGCTTAAACATATAATACATCATGGGGGTTTATAGATACACCCCTACACTTGAACTTTTACATACTCGATAAATAAACTAATCTATGACCCGAATTGAGTTGGATCAACATAACATGGAGACTATTTGACAAACATATGGGGGTATTGACTTAACTTTTCTTCCCCATTCTTCCGTGAAATAAATACTACCATGAATCCCAATCGTCCCAAAACAGTATATACAAGGATAAGGACTTAGCAACCGTGTACTCAAATAATTGACTTGGGTTAAAACAACGATGTACTAAAAGCGAGTACATACAAGGTAGGCTAAGGTTTCGGGTGTAACAATTGGTTTAAGGGTTTAACAATGCTCTTCATTAACAGTCCAGAATCCACCAAAAAATTACGAGAACCGCGAAAAAGATAGGCTCGGAGGGTTTCACTAGGGGAGTCTTGCACTAAAAATGAGTGCGAAGCACGGGTGTGTGGATAGTTATATAGTCGAGGTGACCATAGTAACAATTACAGGTTTTAAACATGGGTTAATCCTAGTGCCTCTTATCATTTAGCAATTCATAATACTCACTACGCAGTCTCGGGATGCATCACTAAAGCAAGTTCTAGAATTATATACACTACCGGTACACTCTCATATAATTTATTACCGATACCAATGTTCCAGAAAAGGCGACAAAGACCACACGTACACATCCGCAATGATGAAATAGACACATATGACTGCATTCGAACCTTAACTCGAGCAAGCTAAAAGTATAAACTATCTTGGGCATCATAGATGGATACCCGAATTCCTAAATATCTAGGGGCGAACCTCGTAAATTAGAGTGGAATTTCATTTGGGTGGAAGGGTTTTTGTTCTAGTCATATAATTCCCTATCCAATGAGATGCTCTAGAACTAAGTTTCACCAGCATGTGCCACAAAAATATTAAATTTGGGTAAAATATACCTTTTACGCTATGTTTCGATATATTACTCATCATTTAAAGGACAAAGCAAAAGACAAATGGTGGAATAGTTTCTAAGGCTTTTATTTCCCTCTACACTTATCACAAACATTGTCCCCAATGTTCTACAAAGTACCCGTATACGAATAAATAGAAAAGAAAAGAGAGCGAAAGAAACTAGTACTCTATAACAACCCACAATTTTCATCAATATAAATATCCATCTATTAAGATGCAATGTACAATATATCTATTATATATGAACTCACCTTTTTCTAGGGAAATTTTTCGCTTTATTACATTACTTACTTTGCCAATATCTCAATGTGCAACATTTCTTGCATAACTAAAGTTAACGGACTCACGCAACCTATCTATGGCAATCCTATCTTCATATATGTCAAGCAATCATCATAACATGTCAAGTCAATATCATAATATCATTTTTACAAAGTACATTACTCATATAATGTGTCATTTGTAACATTATATCAAAACGGGCTTTAAACCGTTATCGTATGCCTCTAAACCCTAACTTCATGAAAGGTTAAAATCTAAAGTGAATGCACAAGCTACTAAAGCATATGTACAAACAATATAACATTTCATTTGAAATATAAAATCTCTTCAAGTCAAGGTACAAGTCTTTAAAAGCTCAATATACAAGTCATTAAGCATGATCTCCAAAATAGCCGTTTTACCTCCGTTTTCATTCTAACATGACAACGAATTAATCTAAATTATTTAATTTACTTGTTTGAAAAATTGGTTTTTAAAATTACAGGATTTTTCCGCGCCCTAATTATTTTTTTCTGCATATATATATTTTGAAAGAAATGTAAAGATGAGGTTTTTTTTAATAAACAAAGCAACGGCATGATTTCACGTAAATGCAGAATTAAAAATCAAATAAATGAGATATGCTCGGGCTGCCTCCCGAGAAGCGCTTGTTTTTATTCGAGTCACGAGCCTGACTCTACCCTTATTTAACAGTCAAAAGGTAGGGGTCCATACTCTTAGGTCAACGGGCTGGGGTTGATGGTAATGGGTACACTCCATTGTGGGATAGAAATAAGAGCCTTTTCGTTGAAAAAGGGGGGGTTGTAATTTATCCATCGCGCATTTTGGAGGTGGGGGACGGTTATGGCCGGCCGGGGCGTTGGCATGGTGGGCTTTGGGCGGGGATGGTATCTGTGCCGGCGCCCTTGTTTGCTGATCTTGACATACGACCAATAGAGTATGTCATGCGTCTTCCTATGGAGCCTCGGTCGCGGTAGAATCCCGATTGATATCCGAATGTGGTGCGTTGGGTCGATCTAGTCTTGGGGGAATGGGGGCAATTCTACATCCTCATATGGGGTGAATTGACGCCATATGACGTTGTTGGCGGGGGGATTGATGGGGGTTGGGTGATTCGCACGGCATCAGGTTTACGTGCGGGTCGTGGGGGTGGGATGGGTGTTGGGGGTGGATCGCGGTCGCTGGAGAGACACAGGTGGTCGAGTTTATCTATGGCCGGTTTTTATTCAGAGTCGGACTGTTAGTTGCACACAAGTCTTTTCTAATTTATTAGTAATGGTCAGTGAAGACGAAATTTCTTATTACGGTTTCTACTTAAGGATGAGGTTTATGTTGCAATAACCAGATGGGTTCTGTTTGACCTTGATATCAGAGGAAAAGGTTTTACCGTTTTTTTATAAGGGAATGCTCTATATGGATGGAACAAGCTCCAATAAGCCTGGGAGTGAATGAACTCTTAATTTTATTGATGTCCAAAGGTTTTATCTAAAGGTATAATTTGACGCCAACTCGATTCACAAGAAGTTACCTCCCAAAAAAGGTGTGGACATAGCGAGGACATTCTACTTGTGCAAATTTACTGTTTTGATGACATTAATTTTTGGAGTCCACAAAAACTTCAATCTTTCTAAGACGATCCCTTCGTTACCCCCCCCCCCAAAATTAATTGCATCATAGTAGTTCTTTGGATGTCCTAAATGAGGGAAATGAAATTCTTTTGGGACTTCAGATTCACCAATTCCCTCCACGCGGTTTCTTATCAATCCAGGCCAAGTACGCTTTTTTTGAGATACTTAAATAAAACCATGGTATGAAAAAAGTGTCCAAACATTGGTACCACCAATGGCTATGAAACTAAAATTAAAATGCAGCATTGAGTCTTACATCTAAGGTGACACTCATATGGAATACGAATTCTGTAATTACCGTCGTAGGGCTTCTTTGGTATGTAGAAATCGGTTTCACCATGTATTTGTCATCTAGTAGGACCAAAGGATAGTTGACAAGCTAGTTGTTATTGTGCGGAATTCTTGATTTCTCAGGCAAAATAGGAATAGACTCACTCAGCCGAAAAAACAGCTCAGTAGAAGGAACTGGTTTTAAAAAAGGATATTCTTTCGATATAGATACTCTTAACGAATATGTTATGATCTACGAGTATTCAAGCTAAATCCTTGGTTAGTATTCTTATGTTGTAAAGCATGTGCCAAAGGTGGATCAACCCTTAGCTATATACCAGAAGGATTCTGGTTCTTCTGCAATTTATAACAGGTCTTGTTCAGTCTTACTGTCATGTTCTCCTGGTATCGCCCATGAAGTCGGATGTATTGTACTCACAAAGCACTTCGGAGCATAACGTTCCTAGGTGATAGTTAGTCAGCTCAGATGTCAAAGAAGCAGATGATTGCACTACACTGTGTCATCAGCTGAAAGGACTGCGCTACGTAACTGTGCAGCCATTAATGGGTGTATCTACAAAGTTGGGTTGTGGTCTGGAGAGTAGATGTATGTTGTGGCGTCTTGAATGGTGGTACAGTCAAACTTGGTTTATATGCTTGTTTTATGGCTGTACCAGGCTATAAAGTCAAGATACTAGTCGTTTGACGTACAGAGAGAGATGCAGACTTGTATTAGTAGAGGCTGAGTACATGGCGTTATCTGCAAGTTGTGATCAAGTAATGTGGATGAGGACACAACTTAAGGTTTATGGCTTCAACTATAACAAAATACCGTTGTATTGCAACTCCCAGTCAGCCATAATAATCTCATGCAACCCCGTGCAGCACTTCCATACCAAGCACATCCATACTCGATATCATTTCATCAAGGAATAGGTTGAAAATGGTATAATTGAATTGTACTTTGTCAGAACTGAATACCAATTAGCTGATATATTTACTAAGGCCTTACCCGAAGATAGGTTTCAGTATCTTGTTAGAAGAATTGGTATGAGATGTTTGACTCCAGCAGAACTGGAGGTTCTAACAAATGAATCTGCTTGATATATTCTTCAAACATCGACTTGTAAATATTTTTGAGAAAAGCAATATACAAAAATATAAAACCTATAAAAACAAATACAAAAATATAAAATTTCAAAAAAAAATACAAAATCAAAAAAATCATAAAATGTTTCACAAAAAGAATCTTCTCGACATGTCTCTTGGAATCGATAACATTTACGTACCTAGAAATGTTGATTACGGGCGTGTAAATGAAGTTCGAACAGGAGTTTTAAATGCTTTCAAAACATGTCATTTTATATTTTTCTTTATGACTTGTAATTGCTCTCAGATTGCAACTCGGACCCGAACGACAAAGGAGAGTGTACGTTTCAGTGCACTTATCCTTAGCGTTAGAAGAGAAGTCTTCTAACATGATGTTTTTCAAAATGTTGAACATAATTTTTCAAGAATTTCTCAATGACAATTCAAAATCTTTCAAAATTGTGTGTTCAACACTCCATCCCTCATAAAGTTTTACAAGACGATTCTTCTACATTTGGTGTCATTTTTAAAATGTGTCAATGTTTGAGGAGGATTTTTTCGAAAAACAAGGTTTTAATGATTTTGGATACATCATAACATGACAATTTTTATGTATACAAAACATTATCAAAAATCTCTTAATAACAAATCTGTAATAATGATGACAACTCAATAGATTGTATGTTATAAGATGATTTAGTGGTTGAGCACAAATTTTCAAGAATTCTTCAATGACAATTCATAATCTTTCAAAATTGTGTGCTCAACAATGTTAACTCTCAATTTTATATTTATTTTACAACTTGGTATCATTTTTTTGGTGTCAAACATATGTAAAATTGAGGGGGAGCAAGTTAATGTTCCATATAATTCATGCTAATAATATTTTTGTATAGATAATATTTTCTACCAACATAATTTTCA